>BPLR01006057.1:0-25647 GCA_021605095.1 Caerostris extrusa | reverse complement strand
TTTTACTTTGACGAGCTTATCTTGTGTGTACACTATTATGAATTTTAGACATCTTACTTCTAAAAACACCTAAAATCTGGGATGTTTTCGATAACTGTTGCTCAGCTAGTCAGTCTTCTACAATTTGGCTTCTTTTAAAAGTCTGTGACGTCTGACATTTTACGCTTTTGACAAAAATCAAGATGTATACAACTTCACTAAAACTACCTCGCATTACCATGCTATATACTTTTATTATATTAAAATAAAAACTGGTCGCTAAGATTACACTTTATACTTAAACGCATTCTTAAATATCACATTTATTCACTGGTGTTTTTCATTATTTTGATAAATACTTGCATATATTAATTTTAATTGATTTATAAAGAAACATTTTTTCTTTCATAATTGCAATAAAGTTAAATATAAACTAAATACGACAGTATGAACTAAATAAGTAAATGACGGTTGAAAGCTTTAATTATTTGAATAAAAATAGGCTCTGATTTTCTCTTTTGTAACAGTATTAACTAGTAACAGTAACTTTATAATTTGAAGTTATTTAAAGGACCTTTTTTAGATATTGAAAAAAAATAGGAGCATTTCTATCTTAAAATTCCGTGTTTTTAATTAATATTTCGAATAATAACATATTTCTTTCGATTTTTGTACAAAAGTAGAAAAATTTAAAATTTCCTTTTATTGTACTTTAAAAGTGACTGTTGTGATTCATATTTTCATTAGACATTGTAGAAATTCCCAAGAAATGTACTCTTTTTTGTAAGTTCCAATTTATAAAAATAAATGTGTGCGTGCCATTTTGATCGGAATTTTTCTGTGATATTACATTAAAAATGCATTTGTTTGATATTTAAATTGATTTATTTGCAATGATGCATATTAATAATTAGAACTTGCCTGGAGTTTTGTTAAAAAACGCTTTTGCTTTACAAAAATTCTCCACATGAAAAGGTAATAAAATGGCTGACAAATGAGACAACGTTGTTTGAGTACAGGCAATCAACTCAGTTTAATACACCCCGCTCCACAAACTTTCCCACAAATCCGGGAAGCTATCACTAAATATATCTGTTCCCCGCAGCGGTGAATGTCCTTATGAAACGAAAACCCTTCTTATCAGCCGGAATCAAAGTCTCCCGGAGAAACTATTAGAATACCAGCATTGATTTCCTCTCAAATGTGAAACCTCATCACAAAAATTTTAACAAGACGGAATTTCAAAGAGGCAAACGCCAGAAAGTTAGAAGGGTGCCCCAAGCACCCCGAGGCCGAGGCTTGTTGGAGGGCTTTTTAATACACCGACTCGTGTATGCGAAATGCTAAAGATGTTGATTGGTCACTTTTTTGAAATGAAGCTGAAAGTCGTTTATCATGTCAGCTTTTTTCTATGGTTTGATTTTTTTTTCTTCTCAATGGTTGTCTGGATTGTTATAGGATTAACGAGAATTCAATTTCGGACGAAGATTTTTGTTTATTAGGATGCTTTATTCAGTTTTGAAACCCCCAAATGATGGTTAATCATTTGTTCACATGTTTAAACCAAAAACAATAAATGTAGGACTTAACCCTTCAATAATGAAGAGAAAGGGCAGTAAATCTTCCATCTCTGAGATGGTGACAATTCAATGTTGTAGTATAAAACACAGGTGCAGTGAATGAGATGGAAAAGTCTTTTATAGCCACTGGATAAAGCTGAATGTGCTAAAAATATTTTAAATAGTGAATGATCTCTGGTCAAATACACAAAAACTATTTTTTTTTAGTTACAGTTAACTATGATATCAACATGTGAAATTTGTTTGCGAACTATTTCCCTATAGGTCTTTGAACAGTCCATATTATCAGGATTAGAATTGGAGATTATAAAACAATCTTCTTTTATCTCAATTATTCTATAACCCAGAATAGCTTCCTAGCAAGAATACAGGATTTGGTTTGGTGTGTCGCTCTACGATCATATGTTTGCACATTTAGCTAATTAGATTCGTTGGATCTACTGTTAGTTCCGAAAGACTCACAAACATCAATGCACCGGCGAGGGATTCGAACTTGAATCTTGTGATATCATAGGCCACAGCTCTAAGTAATTGGCCATCAGGTCAATGAGAGGAATATGTACATTTCTATTTAGAGTTTTAGAAGAAACTTCTAATTAATAATGGAAATAATAATTTATACCCTATATAATAGATATAAAAATGTATGACATAAAATAAATAGAAATAAAAGAGAAAAATCATTGGGACATATTCCTTTCTGTTTGTACAAGCAGCATGGATTAAAACTTCCCAATGCTTAAAGCTTTAAAAAAATTTATTTATTATGATGTAGTGTTGCGGAAATTTCATTTCATTCATAGCTTTCATTAGATATTTTGGAGACCACAAAAATGAACGTTTGTGATTTCAATTTATATAAATATATGTGTTAGTGCAATTTTGATCAGATATGCTGATATCACATTAAAGATGCATTTATTTGATATATAAATTGATTTATTTGTAATGATGCATATTATTATAATTACACATTACCTGGAGTTTTGTCAAAAACGCGTTGCTTTAAAAAACCTCCATGAAAAGTAATAAAATGGCTGACAGTGAGACAACGATTGTTGAGTACAGGCAATCAACTCCAGTTTTAATACACGCTGCTCCACAAGCTCCCGGAACGGGAAAGCTATCCCTAAATATATCTGTTCCCCGCAGCGGTGAATGTCCTTATGAAACGGAAACCCTTCTTATCCGGCCGGAATCAATAGTCTCCCGGAGAACTATTAGAGCACCGAAAAGCATTGATTTCCTCTCAAATGTGAGAACCTCATCACTCGCATTGTTAGGGAATTCTCAAGACGACAGACGCCATCTGAAAGTTAGAAGGGTGCCCCAAGCACCCCGAACTGATTGGTGAACTTTTAATATACCGACTCAGAATGCGAAATTCTAAAGATGGTTGGATTGGTCCTTTTGAAATGAAGCTGAAATTCGATTATCATTGTCCTTTTCCTTAGGTCTGATTTTTTTCTCACTCAATGCTTGTCATTGTTATAGGATTATACGAAAATTGGTTGTTCGGAAGTTTTTATTGATTGGGAAGCTTTTATTATGTTTTGGCGCATTCCAAATCATATCTAATCATTTTATCACAATAAAATTCCGTAGGCCTTAAAGTATTCTTCAGCTTGAAATAAAGAGAGGAATGGAAAAGAATAAACATTCAAACGTCAATCCCCCTGAAATGGTGTCTGTTCAATGTTGTAGTATCAAATTTCGAGCGTGTGAGGTAACAGGTTTTATAGTGCTCACTGGATAACGCTGAATGTGCTAAAAATATATTTTCAAATACAGAGCTCTAACCGAGGTATTGGCCATCGGTCGCGATGATGATAAGATATGTACATTTCTGTTACAGTTTCCGCAACGAGAATTTCCACAATTAATAATGGAAATAATAACTTCATTACCTATATAAAATATATATTATAAAACTATGTGGTATAAAAAAAATAAATAGAAATAAAGAGAAAATCATTGATATACGAAAGCAGCATGATTTCCTGTACTTTAAGGTTTGTCTATTATGTTGTACTGTTGTGATTCATATTTTCATTTCATTGTGATTCATATTTTCATTTATTTGGGCCATACGATTACAACAGTACAATAGGAATGCAATGAAGAGAATTGCTGTATAGTGTATTTTCCTTTTTATTCATACTGTTGTGATTCATATTCATTAGAAATTTTGAAAATCCCAAAAAATAATATATGTTTGTAAGTTGCAGTTTATATAAATAAATGTGTGAGAGTGCAATTTTGAGATGCTAATATTACGTTAAAATGCATTTGTTTGACATATGAGATGATTTATTTGCAATGATGCATATTATGAAGGTAAAACACCTGGAGTTTTGTTAAAAAAAAACGCTTTTGCTTATATCCTCCAAATGAAAAGGTAATGTAAAAATGGCTCCAAATTAGACAACGGTGTGGAGTACCGAGAAGGCAATCAACTCCGGTTTTTTAATAAGTATTTCTATTTAATGTTTCCGTGAAATTTATAATTAATATTAGGAATAATAACTCCATATCCTACATAACAGATATCATATAAATATATGGGATGAAATAAATAGAAATCAAGTGTCAGGACATATTTCTTTCTATTTTGTAGAAAACAGTATAGATTAAAATTTCCCATTTAGATTAAACTTGAAGTTTATGTATTATGTTACTGTTGTTGTGTCATTTATATATTTCTAGTGGACATTTTGGAAAATCCACATGAAATGTACGTTTGTAAGTTCCAATTTCTAATAAATAAATGTGTCATGTCATTTTGATCGGATATGCTGATATTACATTAAACATGCATTTATTTTTAATACTATAAATGGTTTTTATTTGTAATGATGCATATTATCAATTACAATTTGCACCTGTAGTTTTGTTAAAACGCTTTGCATTACAAAATTCTCCAAATGAAAGGTAATAAAATGTTCCAAGTGAGACAACGACTGTTGATTGCATGCAATCACACTCCAATTGCACAAACCTCTTCAAACTCGAAAGATATCTCCAGTTATAGCTGTTCCCCGCGATGAATGTCCTTATGAAACGGAAACCCTTCTTATCCGGCCGGAATCACTAGTCTGCCGGAGAACTATTAGAGCACCAAAAGCGATTTCCTCTCCAAATGTGAAACCTCATCACTCGCATTGTTAAAAGGGACTTCTCAAGAAGACGACAGACGCCATCTGAAAGTTAGAAGAGGGTGCCCCGAGCACCCCGAGGCGGGAACCGATTGGTGGACTTTTAATATACCGACTCGGGATGCGAAATGCTAAAGACGTTGATTTGGTACTCTTGTAAATGAAGCTGGAAGTCGATTATCGTGTCAACTTTCTGGGGTTTTTATTTTTTTCCTCGCTTCCCCTAACATGTCTGGATTGTTATAGGATTATCGGAAATTGAATTTTGTTGTTCTGAAATTTTTTACATTTATTAGGAAGCATTTTGAAACTTTTTTTTTTTTTTTATTTTGAAACCCTCCCAAATTGTGTCTAATCATTTGCTCACGTGTTTAGGCTGAGAGGGAAACAAATACGTTGGCCTTAAAGTCTTCAGCTTGAATGAACAAGGGACAAGAGTGAACCTCAAAAATCCTCCCTGAGAAGTGTCCGTTCAATTGTAGCATGGCGTCAAAATGAAGGGTGCAAAGAGATTGCAAATTTTTATTGCGCTCACTGGATAATGCTGAATATGCTACAGCTATATTTTTCTAATAACAAATTATTTATGGTCAAAGTACTCAAAAAACTACAAATAATAATGATATCATCATCAGTGACGGATTTAGGCTTAGCCCGCGAGCCCCGGGCTAGGGCGGCAAAGAGTGTAAGGCGCCAAAATTTTCGAGGCGGCAAAAATTTGAAATCAATTTTTTGTTTTTATCAACTGTAAAGGCCCAATTTTAATGCTTCTTTTCTTGCTTTGACAACCTCAAGATGTCAATATTTAAAGTGGAGAAATTATTTTTTTAAAATAATTAATCGTGTATTAGTAAAATTTAAAATATCTAACAAATAGGTACTAAAAAAAATTATTAAGCATTGAAACACAATGAGTTCAAAAAGTTAGAGTATGAGGATATTCTTAATACTTTCGCACGGATGAAAGCAACAAACAAATATACCATATGATTAATTAGATAGATATGATTTATTTCTTAATCAAAATAATTTCAATTTCAATCAGTATTATATATATTTAATTCAGGCCTAAATTCAATACCTAAATTTAATTTGAATCCATTATTACTATTCGTATTATTATTATTATTATAATTATATATAAGGGCGTCAAATTAACTTAGTCTAGAGCGCCCTCGAACCTAAATGAGTCGCTGATCAACATGTATAATTTGTTTGCGAAGACTGTTTCACTATAGGTAGTTGAAGCAATCCGTAATATAAACATTATGTTGAGGATTATTATATAATCTTCTTTATATCAATATTATATAACAGAGGGAACACGCACAGAGTTAGAATGCAGGTTGGTTGGTTGGAGTTCTATGGCACAAGGGCCAATTTTGACCAAGCTGCCCAAAACTGTATAAAAACTCAAAAATTATATAGTCAAAAAAATCAATTAAATTCACGACCGCTAGAATGCGGTAGGACATGAATTCAAATTCGTTGGTGCAGTGTGTTGCAATCATCATTTTCAAAAACGAAGGGAGATGATGTGACGTGGTGACTACTGTGACGTATTTGTAAGAATCTCTAATCGACACTCAAGCTGTAAAGGTGAACATTTTTGAGTTCCGCATTCATTTTTTAAATTCCTTCTATTAGCTCACACTCTCCCTGTATATATCTTGTTCAAATTTTCAATCATTAATAAAATATTTTTTTATTCATCCACTCAAGTTCAAATAGATTTTTTTTGAACTTATAGTGGATGACACTGAATGTTAATACAGTTCTATTCAAATATTAATTCAGTAATTAAATTTAATTAATTAATTTTAGTTTTTTTAGATTTAAGTTGCATACATCTGCCAATAGAAGGGAGCCAGACAAACTTAAAAAAAAATGAATGAAAATTATTTATAAATATCTTTCTGTAATATAGTGAAAAAAAAGTAGGAGTGGCTTTAATCTTTTTTTTTTTTTTTTTTTGCTTTTTTTTTTTATGCTTGTTCGAGTTCCGATTTACAAACACACAAGGCAGGACACTAAAATTAGAAGTTCTTACAGAAAACGTCATGTTTCCGTTTTATAATTGAACTGTTCTTAGTATACATAAGTTGAACATGATGTTCCTGAATTATACAAAAGTAATACACAGAATACAGATGGACAAAAAGAAATAGATTCTTTGTGTTACCAGGTTACACTAAATTGTACAAATGATAAAAATTAGTCAATATGAATTTATCGACAAGATATAAACAATCTAGATCAGATTTAATAATATTAACTATGATTCTCTTCAATTAACAAATACGAATAGTTAAATATAAAATACAGTGGATTGAAAATATTATTTTTTTTTTTTAAGAACATCTGAAAATTTTCATTTTAAATTTACGGGTACCATACATTTTAAAATAATTCTAGATGTTCAATAGGTTGGAAAAAAGTAAAATTAGAATTTTGTATAAAAGGAATAACTTTGTTGTTTATGAATTTAACTTTTAAAGTTTTCACCACTTCATATTTTAGATGTTTATTACAACCTAACGTCGGTTTTTCTCTTAAAATACCAGGACTTCATAGACAGCGATAAAAGCCAAAATTGTACAAATGAAGAATCGACTCAGAATTCGGAGAATTCTTAGAATTCCTTGTTAATTTATGTACACCTTAAATAATCCATCTGTATCCGAGTTTATTAGATTAAGAATAAAACTTCATGTAAGCCATTAGTAAATAATTTGATTATTAAATTTCAGTGATTTTTTCTAAAAATCTTTTTTTTTATAAAGATATTTAAATATACTTGCATATATTTAGTAAAATATAAAAATATTTTCCCTGATTCATACTTTTTCATACATTTATTTCATACTTTTAACATATTTTAATCTTTTCTTTTCATATTTGAGAAACTTAGATAATCTTATTGTTTAATGTCAGAGTAAGTATTTTGATATTTCTTCAAATTTTAACATTACAAGTTGCATAGCAAAATAAAATAAAATTTGTCAGAAAATTACAATCTTATATTTTCAAAAATTTAATAAATAGTATAGATATTAGTCAATTTTGTATATATTTAACTTTTTAACTTTTAAGTGATTGGAAAAGAATAAATGAAACAAATTTTCTTATCGTTAGATAAAAAAGTAAAGGTATCAATTTTATGTCTAGATGCATCACTAATAAGATTTTAAAAGCCTAATAATAACATTTTCACAGATTTATAACGATATCTACAGAGATTTATAATGATGTCTACAGGGATTTATAAATGCACTATATTATTTACTTTGATACAAAATATTATCTTAAAAAGCCCTGATTTTTATAAATCATAAAATTCACAGGAGAGAAGCAATATTTTCACAGTATTGAAAAGTTTCTATTAGCCTTTTAAAATATGTGAAATATAATGAAAGGATTTTAGAATCAAATAAAAATTTTTATTAATAAATCCATTCACACATAAAATCAATAATATTCAATGATTTTAAAATATTTCATCTCCTTATTTTCAGGAATTCAATGTAACGAATTGATTTTAAGATTACTGACTTAGCAAAAACGAATTGATTTTAGGATGACTGAATAAACAAATCAATTTATTTTAGGATTACTAAATTAACAAAATTAATAGTGATTTTTAGGTTTTATTGAATTAACAATATGACTTCATTTTTAGTATGACTGAATTAACAAAACGAATTAATTTTGGGATGACTGAATTGAATTAATTTTAGAATGACTGAATTAGCAAATCGATTTTAGAATGACTGAATTAACAAAAACAAATTGATTTTAAGATAACTGAATTAACAAATCAATTGAATTTAAGAGGACATTAAAAATTGAATTGATTTGAGGATGACTGAATTAACAAAACGAAACGTTTTAGGAATGACTGAATTAGCAAAAACGAATAGGGTTTTTTTCCAGATGCAACAAAAACATTTTCTTCCACTTCACAAAACTATGGCGAATATAAAACTAACATAAAAAGGAATTATCAATTTAAATTTTTAAAATGTGTCCTCTTCATCGGAACAAGAATTCCATGAACTGTCTGTAGGACATCCTGCATTTTCAGATATCTGACCAATATTCCCAATTTTCTCTGTGTCTGCTGTTCAAAAGTTTCAGAAAAAATTAATCTTGACCGTAACTGTTCAAGCATAGTCACTGACCACCAATAGTGTGGGAGATTGACAAGCTGCCAAATCAGCCAGATTCAAAAAGGGAGGTCCCAGGGTAGTAGTATATATCATTTAGAGATTTTAATTGCATTTAAAGGAATTTTAATTTTTAATCACTATAATTTTACATTACGATGTGAAAAAGAAAATTAGATGAAAAAAATTCTTCATTAACTACTACAATTTTGTCTTTTTCAAGTAGCTTTTGCTAGGATTATATCTGCGTAACACCACTAACAAGTAATTGATTCGTCTGCTTCCGGTATTAAATAGGATATTAAAAATTCCAGGTTAACCGAGGTCAAATTAAAACCTATTATAACCTACACATCTGTTAAGGTTATTTTTTTTTTTTCATCTGAATAGAAAAAAAAAACAAAGAAAAATTATTTTCCAGACACATAAAATTATTTCTCAATGTTTCAGAAATTCATATTGATAACAAGAATAAAATGTTTTAACTGAGTAAGATTTCGTATTTTGTTACAATAGAATTCCTTATTTGTAAACGATTATAAATGCCACCAGGAAATATTAGGATTAAAAATGAGTAATAGGGGTATGATCTCCAGTGACTAGCGCTCTGTGCCACAGGTTTCGGGTTCGAATCTCGGCGCTGTCATGGATGTTTATAATGGTTCGGAATCACTTTAAACCGTACGTCTGGTCTAATATAGCTGTAGAGCGTAGTGCTGGCAACCCTACCCGGTAAAAAGAAACCATCTCTCGTCTCGAAATCAGCCAGGCAGAAATCCTTTGCCCACCACAGGCCTATTGTGCCAATGATGATGATGAAATGAATAATAAAATTTCAAGTTCATAATGGAAGAAATTTATTTTTCAGCATGTTAAACTTCCAAACTACTAGCATATAAAACTACACAAAAAAACCCTCTAACAAACAAATGTCTTAGTAGAAAAAAATATGCACTGAAGAATTTTTATACATCAATCGTAAATTATAAGACATATTATAAAAGGCTAATGGAATCTGATTTAACTGCAAACATTCCACTATGCACAGAATCCCGCTCTGAAAATTTACTCAGGCACTATTTGCAGCGAACCTTGGACAGAAGATAAATCATTTCGAAATATAGAGATGTTCCTAAAAGCAAAAAGATGCGTTCGCAATGTTTCATTCCGAGAAAAAGTATGTCAGAGTTTTTTCCCGTCTTGAAAATATAAATGGTTTCAGAGAAGAAATATTTGTTGCAGTATGATTCGAAATAAATGATGCAGCAATCGAAGAGAGATATAACATAAAAATCGAACCGTTTTGAAATTTGCGACTTCTTCCAGAAATCTTAACACGGAGATTTATTTTTATGTATATATAAGACTATAAATTATAGAATTATACCTAAAGTTTTATTCTAGTTTTATTATTATTGAAATATATCAAAAGGAATCCTTCACTACAAATAAGTGAATATAAATTAAATTAGTAAAAATTAATATTATTAAAACCTATGAATTTTTAAAAAGAAATAAAGAAAGAATCTGGTGCTTGCGTGGCGATTTCTTATTTTGCATTGAAAATGAAAAAAAAATTACTATAAAATGTATTACTTCTACTTCATTGGTGCAACAGCCCCATGGTGGACCAAATCCGTCTGCCTACTGGGAGATTTCGAGACAAAGATGCTTTCTTTTGCACGCGGGTGAAGTTGTCAGCCCTACGCCCGAAGCTCTTGCAGTCATATTAGACAGGGACCTACGGTTTTAAGTAAATTCTGAACCACTACAACATTTCATGGCATAGCTGGATCTCGAACCTGAAACCTGTGGCACCGAGTGCCAGAGCAGATTAAATTAAAAGTTTTCCAAGTGTTCGCTCATATGATACGGAAATACAAGACAATTAATCTTGATATTTCGTCTGAAAAGAATTACTATCCCGCTCTATAATTTCGGTGATAGTTTTGTACCATATATTATTTCCATAATAAAATTTTCATCAGATACGTAATCCCAATAAGCTGAACAAGCTGATATAGTAAATGTTTCACTTCCATCTGACAGCGAAAAACTTTCATCGCAAATACAATTGGCGTATTTCATATTTAAATTCACCACGATTTTTAAAATAATAATTTAGAAAAAAAGATAATTGTTATTATGAGTGCAGAAAACATGTAAATCGTAATGTTCCTAAGAATATTGAGATTTCCATCAAATTTTATTTCTTTTAATTCTGGATTAGGACTTAAATTATTTAAGGTGTGGCGGATAAATCGTTGGATTTCCGAGCCAGGGGTGATTGGTTCAAAGTTTCATAAAGAGAAACTTCCTACCTGACAGTTTCCAATTCTATGATAGGAATGAGTATTATGAATCAGCATGTTGTTATGTTTTTCCAATGGCCTCAGAGAGGAAGATGTGAACTTCAGAGTGTTTTTTTTCAAAATTGTATTGATAAATAAAGCATAAAGAGTGGCAGTCCACCTGTATTGCAATTCTGGATAATGGTGAATTGTCTACATAACTGACTTTCTAGAGACGAATGATCTCAAGTCAAAATCCCAAGCATTTGAAAACAATAGTAACAATTACAATTACCGAGTAAAAAAATCCCAAATTAGTGTGCTAACGTTCTAACGTCTAATGATACGATAATGGTGGGAACGTTTACATTTTTATATTTTATATAGCACACATATAGTATTAGCATGCATATATATTTATTACACATTTAGCTTACATATAACACAAACCCACACATTTTTTATAGCAGAAAAGTTTGAAAACATAAGCATTACAGTTACGCGCACTAGAATTTAAGGAACTACCATTGATAATCACTTAATTTATCAAATCTTTCTAGAAAATAACATCCTTCTGAAAGTTTTTATCACATTACATTATTATTTGATTATTATTGATTTCTACTACAAAAATACTCTTTTAAAATTAAAAAATAAATAATTAATTAATTAATTAAATTAAATTAATTAATTAATTTCTTAATTTATTAAATTAAAAAATAATTAAATAATTTAATTTTAAGAATTAAAAAATTTTAAGAAATATATGTGTTTAAAAATTTTACTAAATTTTGTATAAAAAAACCCGTTCCAGTGCACAATGCAATGATAAACCATTTTTCTAAACATACAATTTCAATTAGAGGCATGAGATGCAAACAGCCATGTTTAATTAAGGGACGATATTAGAACTTCTGCAAATGCCACTCTAATTTCTGTAAGGAGTTTCTCCCACCAATCCCGATTCCCCCAACGACAATAAGTGGGTCCAATCACGATATAGATACACAGCTAATGACGGATTGATTTTGGTTTCGTGAACAAGATGGAAACTCTATTGGTGATATGGAGTGATCTGATACGGGGATAACTTTGAGATAAGAAATTATTAAGATGTTGTTTGAGTGTTTGAAAAATTGTTACTAGGATAAAATTTTATAATGACTGCTTATTTTATAAGCTAATTAAATAACATTATTCTCTCTTTATATCGTTAAGTATTTATTTTTGTTATCGAATATGTAAGGAACATGTGCTTTCAGCCCAGGGTATATCAATTCGAAAATTTGTTGACATTTAAAAAAAAAACAGAAAAATGCCATTTCGATGTGTCGTCATTTATTTAATATCAGCCTTTTGACCCAATACAGTAGATAAGAAGTAAATTCAGCATTAGCGTGCATGTCATGGGTTTGGATTTGGTTAGTCGCTCTACGGTCATTTTTTACACACTTTTGGCTAATTAGACCGGTGCATGTCATGGAACATCTACTACATCAAAAGTTTGCAACCTCCCGGAAAACAAAAGGAAAGGAAAGTGTCTTTCTAAAGATACTACACAACAAACATAAAGGAAATATTTATCTTTTTACAGAAAATCGTCATATAAATTTTGACTTCAAAATAAAATCAGATCCATTACAAATATTGGAGTAAATCTATCCTGCTAGCACAAAAACAGTTGTTACAAAAACAACAATGTTGTTGCAAAAGTAACGAATCTTAACATGTAATAGATTCCACCCTTCACAATTGAAAAACAAAGACTTCAAAGCAACATAAATTATCAGTATTATTGGTTGATTAAAAATTTGCAACTGAATATCAAAGAGGTAATTAATATAACAAACAAAGAAAAAAATATTTCGAGTTTAACACACAACTTTAGATTTTTCAAAAAACTGTCATTCATAGTTAAAGAAATCGTGAATGAATTGTTAAATTTGCGAAATTTATAATTTGTGATTACCTATCGCATAAAGAAAAACATAAAAGGATCTGTAGATGTTATTAATCACTGATATTTTGCAAATTTTTATGTTTGGTACACTAACTTACCGAACTGCATAAAAAATATTACCAAAACTTTGTTTATGAACTATTATAAAGAGTTTTGTTAAAGTACTTGTAGGATTAGAGGTGAAAACAATAAACTATTTTTTCTTTTTGCAAAATTTAAAACAATAAAATGTCTTTTTTTATTTTTTCGTTTATTTTAATGATTATTGGTTCAAATTGTGGAGGTATGTCTTCACCAGATCTGTAAAGATGCATTTTAGATTGAGGCACAGTGTTTTAGTATTGTGTAATAGCAGTAACATAGTCAATAACATAAAAATGCACGCATATAATAAAATCACTGAAGTTTATTTTATATAATTATTAAACTGTTTTAAATTTTTTTTTTTTTCTTAGAGAAGGGAAAATGCAAAAAATATTATTGTTTTTATTTCAATGATTAAAACTTTTTAACTCTGCTCTAAAAGAGATCAACAAGAGATCCCCAGAGATCACAATGAGAGCGATCTACGCTGAGATCCCCCCCTCAAAACTTCCCCAAAAAGCCTCTTCAAAACCCTCAAACGCTTGCAATCCTACCGACTTTGTGTAACAATCCCGGAAGCTGCTGCAAGTCCTATTTGAAAGTCAAGTGTATTTTGCAGATAAAGGAAAAGTCACGAGTCTATTAACTTCATTATATAAAAAATTTTAAGAGTTGAGATCCAGCTTCGGAAAGCGACGAGATAAAGAAAAAAAAAATATACCGGAAAGGTGCGGACGCTCTTGGGTGATTGATGTTAACATGAATAAAATAAAAAAAAAAAAATCCATAAATTTTTTTTTGTAATTATCCAGTAGAGCTTAGGAAATGGAAAATCGATAATTCATAAGCAAAACTATAAAAGGTAGCGATTATTTATAAGGAAGTTAGAAATTATTGTTATGGTAAAATGTGAGAACACAAATTAATAGGGATTAATGCAAAAGTGTGCAATTGTACTTTTATCGGTAATTGAAGGATATATATAGACATTCCAAATTTGTTTTGTTTTTGAGAAACCCGTGGGATGAAAAGTCTGTGAACTCTTCATCTAGAGTGTGCAATATTTATAACAAAATAGCGTATCTTAAGATAAATATAGTTATGCATTATTTTGCATATATTGTAATTATCCAAAAGAGCTTGATAAATGGAGAATTGGTGACAGTTCATAAACAAAAATATAGAGGCAGCGATTATTTATATAGGAAGTTAGAAGTGATTGCTATGATAAAATGGGAGAACACAAGTTAATAGGGATTAATTCAATAAATGAATCTGTTAATTATAGATTGGGAATTGAAGGATATATATATATATACAGCCCAAGTTTTTTAATTTTGGGAAACCCATCGACTGCAGAAGCCTTGATGTGCAATATTTTTAACAAAATGGTATATCTTAAGGTAAATACAGTTATGCTTTGTTTACATTTAAAAGGAACGAATGACTTTGAATAATTTTTTCACAAAACTCGCTAAACAATTATGCATTATACTACGTAAAATACAATTTTTATTTAGTGAAATCTGACTTTTTATTTAAAAAGAAAAAAACGATTTCTTATTTAACAACAAATGATAGCCAACTAAAAATATCCAATAAAATTAAGGAGCAAAATATATTGATTAAAAAATTGATTTGCCCTTCGCCTGGTTTATATAGTGGTTTAACAAAATTTATATGTATCGTTATTTCCAAACATTTATAAATTATTGATTCAAGATCGGTATTTTATAAAATACGACTCATAATAAACGTAATTTCAATGAAATTTTGTAATGAATTTTTTCAACTATGAAATAAACGATTTGAATTTAATGATTAAAATTATTAATATTTTTAAACATTTAAATATTCCTATTGCGGAGAAAAGATTTCAATGAACCTAATTTTTTTCTTTTTACTAGCTAAATTTTTTCTTCATTTTAATATTCTTATACTGCACATCGAAGCACATTTTTTTTTAAATCTAACCAAAAATAATTTCATCGGTCTCGTAGATTGAATACGTATTAAAATGTTTTTAAAATATAAACAAAATAAATTCTGATATGAAAATCCCTTCATTTTTTAATTTCAAATTCTATAGAAACGAGTTTTGGAAACAATATTTGATTTAAAACTACATCATTAAAATCTGAAAAACGAAAGCTTATCTAAACAAGAAAGCTTATCTAAATTTACGCTTAAAACATTTATGGTGAACTGATTAAAAATGTTTTTTGTGTTTTGTAATTTATTTACTTCAAACTATTCACCAAAATCTTTGTTTACGCTTGATAAAATTCGAATTTCGTTTCAAACAAACATTCTTATAAAGCAGTTCTTTCTCCCAAGTTGCATAATTACTATCTTCAAATGTTTACGCATTACGTAAAACTAATACCTGAATTGAAACCTTTGAAAAATTTAACCAAAATATCTTTACGATGAAATGGAATAAACAAAAAAATATATTTCTGTTAATAGTGATAAAGATCATTTCATAATTTTCCTTCCGAGATTAAGGATTTTATACACAAAATTTTTTTTATATACATGTAAAACTTTTTCAGGAATGTTTCATCTACATTTAAGTAAATCATTCTGAATTATTTGTGATTTTCTTAGGGTCTGTATTGTAATATTTAAGAATTATTTTGAACTTTGTCATTTACTTCTGAAAATTCTCTTTTATTGTGCATCAAACAATCGTAAAAGCAAAGAATTTTGAAAAGAAAAAAAAATTTAAATGCCTAAAATACTGCAATGATTTGATACAAATACTTTGCTTTATTTTCAAATAAATCAATCTCCTTCTGGGGATGCATAAAAGAAAAGTAGCTATCAAATAAAAACTTATGAAATATATGCCAGACTCTTGGCGTAATGCCACTGGTGAGAATTGGGGTTAACGTTTGGCATTGTTGTAAACACTGTTTCAAAACCTGGAGGAGACTCGATGGCGTTTGGGATGTTCAGCATCTTATCTCATTAGTCGGGCTACCTGGTGGGAGTTTTCCCTGAGTTTCACCCATACGATAAGCAAATGCGGGATGGTTTTCTCTAATAATCCTCCCGGAAGGCACTGACCTCCTTCTCCAGTGACTCCTGAGCCTTCTACTTACGGGTGCTCCATCACAACAGAAGCTGCCCCCTTACTCTCATGAGAACACATGTGTTCATAGACTAAAAGTTGCCGGCCAAGTGGGATAAGAAAAAAATAGAATATATGTGTGAAACAAATGAACACGAAAAAGAATTCAATACTTCATATCTCCACAGAATGCAGCTAGAATATATTAAAAAAATAATTAATTTCAAAGAAATTTCCAATAATGTTAACTAGAAGGATAATTATAGATTAAACTCCAGAAGAATGATTACATTTAACGAAAATATTTAAGAAGACATATGAATAATAATATTTTTTAAAAAGCATCCTTAGGAAACCATTCTTAATTATTTACATATTGTGTGTAAAAGCTTAACTGGTACATAAGGTCACATACAATAAAATTAATATATGGATATTATATATTACGAAACCAATAGATAGATATCTTATTTAATTATCAATTTTATTTCTCTTTTATAAAAATTAAAAAACTTTTCTAAATCAGTTTTTACCAGACATTTCTACCACGTTATTGATTTAAAAATCTACTTTGAACGAAAATTCCAAAGGACTAGCTATTTATCAGTGAGCTGATTTCTCCATAAAAACATTTAATCAGTTAAGAGAAACTTTTTTTTTTTGAATGGAGTGATAATATATCAAATGGATAAAAAGTAGTTCCCTGAATTCGGAATTTTGTATTTTCTATCCAATTTTTCAACACCATTTTTGCAGTTAGACGTTTTCTTATTAATTTGTAGTTTACGTGTTAATAATTAGGGTAACGTGTTAGAAATAAATATATGTCGCCAATAGCAACCTGAAAGTTCTTTTATTTTGTTCATCTTTTGCATTTTTTTTTGTGCTATTTAGATTCGTCTTCCTTCGTTCTTCTCAAGAGTAGGTTATTCAATTCCTTCTATTAGATCACAACACACTCTCGATATATATATCTTGTTCAAATTTTCAATCGTTCATAAAATACTTTTTTATTCTTCCCTCAAGTTCAAATACATTTTTTAACTTGTAGTGGATGACACTGGATGTTAATACAGTTTTTCAAATATTAATTCAGTAATTAAATTTAATTAATTAATTTTAGTTCTTTTTTAGATTTAAGTTGCATATATTTACCAATAGATGGCGCCAGATAAACTTAAAAAAATGAATAAGAATTATTTATAAAAAAAAGGACTTGCTGCAATATAGTGAAAAAAGTAGGCATTGACTTAAATTGTTTTTTTTATGTTACCTGTTATATTGAAGTACATTCCATCTAAATGTTACTTCAACCAAAATTTTTTATTCCTGTAATCCTCGCACTGTCATCGCACTGAGAATTATTATATCTGGAAATCAGTTTTCTGTTTTCTTTTTGCTATTCAGAGTTAATGAACAACTGAGCAGCTGCTTAGAATAACTTACAAACTGAGTGTTAAGATAATAAGGGATTTTCGGTAACAATTGACTATTGAGGAAATTGGAAATATTGGTTGAAGATCAGAAATGCAGGATGTTCAACAGACAATTTATTTAAACTATTGTTTCGGTGAAGGTCACTTTTTGTTTAAATTAAATGTGATAATGCTACTTTGTTTTATTTTATTCTAGTTATGGGTTTGTGAAACGAAAGGAAAAATGTTTTTCTGTTGACTATATTTTCTGTTGGTTATATTTCTGTTCTATATTTTCAATAATGGCGTTTGTTAAATCAATAATCCTAAAATCATTCTGTGGATAAGCAGATGAAATATTTTCAGTACGAAAGTGAATTTTTTAAAAAATTTTAATTAATAGTTAATTATTTCTTCGAAACTTTTTA
Organism: Caerostris extrusa; assembly: GCA_021605095.1. Lineage (NCBI taxonomy): Eukaryota > Metazoa > Arthropoda > Arachnida > Araneae > Araneidae > Caerostris > Caerostris extrusa. Next base: position 7,513 of record BPLR01006057.1, on the reverse strand, counting down.
TCTTTTAAACATGCCCGACTCGTGGCTCAGTGACAACGTGCGCCACTAATGAGCATTCATAGGGCTGAAGTTCAATCCGCTGGAGGCTTTGTTATAGACACTGTTACGAAGAGTCTCGATGGCATTTGTGATGTTCAGCAGCTTGTCTCGTTAGTCGGACTAACTGGTGGAGCGCTCTGGCTTTTGGGTACCACAGGCTTGAGGTTCGAATTCTAGTGGTGGCATAGAGAGGTTTGTGAGGGGTTTGTACTCCACGTGAAACTGTAGGTCCCGGTCCACTTAGCCTAAAGTGTGCACTAAATGACCAGAGAGACAAAAAACCCATACGATACGCAAATGAGAGGTAGTTCCCCGTAAAAAGTCCTCCCGGAAGGCATGGTCCTCCTTCTTTCAGCCCCACGGAGCCAAGTGAGACTTCCTTATGGGTGCACCATCACAACAGAAGATTTCCCTCCATTCATCGATAGATTACTCATGGGTTGTCCTTCCCGCACTGCAGGACACTGAGGATTAGTCACAACGAGAATAACAATATCTTTTTCCGATTTCTTGAAGATTCACACATTCTTTCATAACTAAAAATTTCAAAATTTTTTATCATAGCACAGTTAGTATCTTTATTATTTAGAATGAAAATAAAATAAATTTATTTATTTTTATGTATACAAATTAAAAAGTATAAAATAACATTTAAAATACATTATTTTTAAATAGCAAATTATCTTTTCGACACAATTTGAATTGTGATTATATTAACTAATTAATAATTATTAATGAGTTAAAAGCAAATTAAACGCATAAGTTAAAAACAAATTAAATAGGTAAGCTAATTAAGATAATAGAAAATTTTAAGTACTCCAGCATTATTTAGTAAAAAGAATCGCAAATTGATGTGATCTCTTCTCGGCGCTCTAGAGAATCAGTAACATAAATTTTTTTTACTTATTTAAAGATATAAAGATAAAAAAAAGTAGTTCCAAAACAATTTACATGGCAAAACTCTATTTTAATTATTAAAAATAGTAATAGTATCTTGCACAATTTTTTGAAGTGGAAACAACGGTTTTCATTAGCCTACGTGCATTTACTGAAAAAGTCTTTAAAGTTATTTAACTAAATGGAATTATTAAAATATTTGCCGCTTAAATCCGTAAAATGCTATCGGTTCGATTTTGTGTACTTGTTTAGCTAAAGCTTTTTTCAATACCGCCCTTATTAGTTTGCGATCTTGTATGAGCCTTGTGATATCTGAGACATTTTTGCAGTCTGGTTTATTGGGAAATTCGTAATGAAATGGGGTTGTTATACTTCGTTCTCTTTGATGTGAATGTCCCTTTTTTGTATTTTATGTGCTGTCTTTGATGTTTCTTTTTGTACTTTGTACTTTGTGTGTTATGTATAAAATAGTTAACCAATGAGCTGCTTAAACCATCCGGATATCTTCTGGGGACTGTTTTTTGACTAAAAATTACTGGAGAACCCGTGAACTAATGCTTAAACGCCAATGTTCGACATTTGTAAAATAAATTATATAAAATTTTTGAATTAAAAATTATCCATTTTCTGTACATGTAATGCTATATTATTGCTCTTTGATAAAATATACGTTTAATTAAAAAAAAAAAATGATTTGTTGATTTTCATTTTTGGCATTAGAATGGGTTTTTTTTTTTTTTTTTTTGCTGTGTTGTTAGCACATTTACTTATGCATCACAGTAAGTAATTTAAAAAACTACTAGTCGGGTTTAATATTAGTATTTTTTCATTCAGTTCTATATTTTTGATAATCTAATAATGTTACATGCTATTTTAGGAAGTACAATAAAGAATTTTAAAATAAAAATACCAGAAAACTCTGAGTAAAAACGAATATACTGATATATAAAAATGATTGGATCAATATTAATCTGAAAATTTTTGTGAAATAATTTTACTTGAGTTAGTTATATAAATTAACTACATGAAATTTACTCATTAGGTAATAAATTAATTTTAATGAATTACGGAATTAATTAATATTAATGACTAAATTAAAATAATTAAGTAAGTAATAAAACATGACTGATTTTACAGGAATTTGTGTATGAAACATGAAAATGTATCGAATTAATGAAATAATGATACAAAAATGCATTTATTTAACCAGAACTAGCTTAAAAAATATTTTGCCTGCTTATGAAAAATTTCTAATATATTTTAATGCGTAGGCACTAAATTAAAAGATTGCGAGAAAACATATGCAAATATAACATGAATTAATGTAGTATTATGGACACCATTTTATTCCATTTTATCAAAGCCATCATTTTTATTTAAATTTTATACATGAAAAGAACGTAGCTTAAAAATTAACTTTCAAACTATTGCATAATACATAAATTGAATATTTTATATATAATATATATATTTTCAAATCAATACATTAAATGCTTCTTTTCTCTGTTTCTGCATAAAAGCTTTTATGTATATTTTATTCATATAATAATTTTTTGCATAAATTTTAATATATCATTTAAAAATAATTTTTTTCAAAAAAAAAAGATGTTTTCTGGAATTCTTTTTATTGTATCCCCCACCCCATGCAGTTAATCGAAGACGGTGGTTGTCAAATTTTTTTAAGAGAACGCGCATTTAAAATCTTACAAGCAATTGAAGACGCATTGTATACAAATTTCAGATAAATATGTTGTAATAATTAAATCAAATACTACAGAAAAAAACAACTCGTTAAAAAATGAAACATACCTTAAATTTATTCATTTTTGTGTTTGTAAGAAACATGAGTCTGATGCAATGATACCTAAAGATCTTTTACATTTTTGGGCATATATTTGATAAGCAATCAGAAAGTTAGCTGTTTGTAATTGAAACTGTCTTTAAAACATGAAATGTGGCAAAAATAAAATGTTTTTATATATGGATACACATTTTTTGTGGATTACCACGGCACATCTGATCTAAGATAATATTTGTCTGGTCATAACTGGTCAAAGATAACATTCGTTAACTTTTGTATTTATGTAGTAATTTTAAAACAATTATGAAGGAACATTATATTAATTTCAATATCAGATGATGATAACATCTAAAGACTTGAACGCAAAATTTTATATATACTGTCTTCCGAAACATTAAAAAACTGATTGCTGAATTGTTCGAATTCATTTTGAAAGAACCGGATAGTATGAATGAATTAGGATCAAAAGTTAAAACGTCGTGATTAAGTAAAAAAAACCCTAAGAAGGGGTCAATGGAAAAGACAGAATGAGTTGGAAAAAAAGTATAGTATTCTTTTATATCCGAACACGACGGACCGAACACAAATTTTTGTGGATTACCACGGAGCATCCGGTCTAAGATAACATTTGTCTGGTCATAACTAGTCTAAGAAAACATTTGTCTGGTTATGATCATAACTGGTCTAGAAACATTTGTTAACTTTTTGTATTTGTGTAATAGTTTTAAAACAATCATGATGATAACATCTAAAGACTTAAACACCAAATTTTATATATACTATCTTCTGAAATATTAGAAAATTGACTACTAAATTGTTGGAGTTCTTTACTCATTTTGAGATACCTGGATAAGTATGGAGGAATTAGGATTAAAGGTACAGCGTCGTGATTTTGTAAAAAATCCTACGAAGGGTGTTGATCAATGAAAAAAGAATGAGTTGGAAGAAAATAATGTTCTGAAATGCAGATGCATAGTGCAAACTATTCATTATAGCAGACTAATAGAGTGATTGGAACCTTAGTATCGAATTTGTAGCAGAGCATGAATATTTGTGTCTTGTGCACTGTACTGTCGTCTGAAACATTAGAAAATTGACTGCAGAATTGTTCGAGTTTTTTCTCACTTTGGGAGAGCTGGATAAGTATGAATGAATTAGGCTCAAAAGTTACAATATCAGGATTAGATAAAAAATCCTAAGAAGTGTTTGATCAATGAAAAAGAAAAGAATGAGTTGTAAGAAAATATTCTAAAATGCAGATGCATGGTGGAAATATTTACTATAGCAAACTAATAATGCCTAATAAACTAATAGCCGTAGTATCGATTTTGCAGCTGAGCAGGAATATTTGTGTCTTGCGTTGTTGTGAGTGAAGACCTGAACGTTAATAAATGGATTGGTAGTTAATGATGAAAAAGATTAATTTTATAATGTATGCTATAAAAATTGTCCTGACTACCCCTTCACTATTAATGAAGATACTATGTATTATAAATTACATAAGTATAGTATCTATGTATTACGATACTATGTATACTTATATATATACTATGATACTACTTATGATACTATGTATTATAAATATAAATTATATATATTATAAATTATATTACACTGTTGTCGATAAAGTACTCTGGTTTATTGTACTGCTCTATTTCGGAAAATCTGTATCTTCTATTTGTTAATACTCCATCATTAGATGGGCCTTATTTTTTGTTTATAAAGAAATACTTTTTTGTAAGAGATAGTTTTTGAATATCTGCCAATTAATGTTAGATTTAGGTGAAAATTTCTCGTAGGAATTTTCCGTGTTTATGAAATTTCTTGATAATTCATTTTATGATAATTAAGATATTTTCTTCTTTTAATTTTACTTATATTTTATGGAACAATTTAATACATATTAAATAATCGACATAATAGGTTTGATTCCTTTTTTACTAAATTATTAAAGATATATTTACATTCTGGCCAGAGAAAAATGTTAACATTTATTTTTGTCATCAGTATTATTAATATATGAAGCAATAAACTTTAAAAAAAAAAAAATCTTGACAACTTTGAGAATATTTTTCTTTACTTTAATTTTAACGTATCTTTACTAGGAATAAGAAAAAGACTTAAGTCGCTACTAACTACAAAATTTTTTCTAGAAATAAATAAAATATGTAATAATGTGTTATTGTATTAGAGAATTTGAACAATTTTGATACCATTCAACAAAGTATTATTTTATTGCCAGTATGTGTATCGTCTATATCAGGCATTTTCCGGCCCATGAGATTTATTAAACTTTTACACAATATATTTATTTTATAATGGCCAAAGTAGTGAAAAACAATTTATTAAAAAATGCATTATTTTTGCATCCATCTATATCTATTAACATTTGTATATATTGTCCATGGAATATTTTTGCATCCATGTGTGTATATATATATATATATTATCCTCAAATATTAACTGTCAAAATTAAATGAAAAAATTAACTTTGATTTTAAAATAATATTCTTGCGCAAACAAATATCGCACTAGTAAAATAATTTTTTTTTTTAATTATTTCATTATTTTTTATTCTTTTTAGTGTAATATATTTTTTACAATGTGCATTTAGTATTATTATTATTCTATTATCGATGTTTACATGTAAGAATAACAGTAAGCAATAATAATAACTCATTATGTTTCAATTTTCACCCAAAAAATGTCAATAGTGGCTCTAAATCTAATATTAGGTTATATAATTTTATCTTCTGCCCGTGGAGTTAGGTTTGCATTTCCACAGTGGCCCGCAAGATCATTTGGGTTGGCCACCCCTGGTCTATATATTAGATTATCACTAAATCCTTAAAATACTTTAACGAAAATTCAGAATTCCCAAAAGAAAGTGATAAAATAAAGTTTATACTCAACATTGGAAACATTGCTAAGGCGAGTGATAATGCATTAAAATATTGAAACAGCAGATTTTCATCTTCTGTTTCAGATTTTTATTAGAATTTATGTGCCGAATCGTTAACATTATAGTAACCACAACTACAAATATATCATCATCATAATTTTTGAAACAATATTATAATTACTATTAGGTTATATATATATATATATATATATATATGGGGGTGAATATGTCAATGTATATAATGTAAGGAAGAAAATTAAAGAATAATTGATAAAATAATTGAAATTACTTATAGAGAGTTCATTATCATCTTCAATGTTAAAAAATGCATGTTATACTCATTTAAAAAAAAAAAAAAAAATTGAATATTTTTCACATTTTGAAATTTCTTATTTAATTGTAAAAACTGAATATGTTTCAAATTTAATTGTAAAATCATAATGTGTCATAATGTAATCAATAAAAATCATAATGTTTCATAATGTGTAATCAATAAAAATCATAATGTGTAAATCAATAATCACAATTTATATAAAATCCATTCTAACATAATACAGGTATTTGTTTAATTTTTATCCCGAGCACGTACCGACACAAATGCAGACTCTATTGCCTACTTCAGGTTAGATTAGTCATACAACTGCTGTGATTCTCCTTGCATTAAAACTATTCTTCGTCAACAGTTATTTTCCTGTCTTACGAAAAGCTGGATTTATTTGGGAAAAGGTTGAGTCTAAATATAAATTAAACTTTTCCTGAAAAGGAAATCCTTTCCACTTCTTCTGTTAAGAAGGCAATTAAATGGCATTTCTTCTTTTATTTCGTGGTTCAAGTTAACCTTCTGTCATCTAGACTCTGCTTTCTTGCAAGAAAAATAATAACGCCGGCAGAAACAATTACTCTTCAACTAAGAAGTATTTTGCCGGATCTAATTGGCCCTTTATTTCCAAATCTGTGAAGGCATTATCCTATTTAGCCTTTTGAGACTTTGATAAGTTTTATCCTTTATATCCCTGTAATAATTATTGCCTTTTATGTAGCTTTTATCTATTATTAAGCTTATTTTGAAAAATAAATCAAAATGATACTAATATTATAATATTTATAATTTAATATATGTTTATAATATATATAATATTTATCTAATAATACAAAAAGCATTTGTATTTCTATTTATCTTCTGAATACAAATACAAATGCGTTTTTTAAATATTAGAAAAATATAACTATATAAATAATGCCTTATGAATATAATTATATAAATATTATGTAGCTTTTGTATATAGCTTCTGTATAACTAGGAATATAATGAATGTATATATATATATATGTGTGCGTGTGTTATTCTATATAAGGTAAGGAAGACAATTTAAATAGTTGATAAATCATTCAAATTAATTACAGAGTGATCATTATCATCTTCGATAGTAAAAAATGCAATGTATGTTATTCTGAATTTTTCAAAAGTAATAAAATTTGACTATTTTTCGCATTTTGAAATTTCTTTAATTTAAAAAAATGAATATTTTCAGATATAATTATAAAAATTATAAATCATATAAATTAATAATCTTAAATCATATAAAAACCCATCTAACATAATACAGGTATTTGTTTAATTTTTATCCTGAGCACGTACCGACACAAATGCAGACTCTATTGCCTACTTGAGATTAGATTAGTCATACAATTGTTTGTGATTCTCCTTTCATTAAAACTATTCTTCGTCAACGGTTATTTGCTCGTCCCACGAAAAGCCAGATTTATTTGGGAAAAGGTTGAGTCTAAATATAAAGGGAAACCTTTCCTGAAAAGGAAATCCTTTCACTTCTTCTGTGTCGAAGGCAATTAAATGTCGTTTAGCAATACGTAGC
>BPLR01006056.1:0-72742 GCA_021605095.1 Caerostris extrusa | reverse complement strand
ATGTGATTGCAGAATTTTCAGTCAAAACACAATGAAAAAAAAAAGAAGTTTTTGGAGTTTAGTGTTGAAATGGAATGATGCCTCCTTGCCGAACTAGAAGGTAACTCGATTTTTTTCCTTTTTCTTGCACGTCTTCAACGGAATCTTCTTTTAAACAAAGAGAAACACAATTTTAAATTTTTTCAGCTGCCGATCTGCTTTTGATTTCACTGAAAATATTGAATGAAAGTGAGGTTCAAAGATTCTTAATTTTTTTCTTCATTTTCTTTGGCCATTCTGGAAGACATGATATTAGCATAAAGATAAGAGGTTATTTTCGCTAACATGGTTTTATTTGGATGTGGTTTTATGGTTTTCGTTCATTACTGCGGTTGAAGATTTTTGCTTATTTATTTCATTTAAGCAATTTTTCTTGAACATAAATTCTGTAGACTATAATAGAGCCTTTTTTATGGCTAGATGTAAAGATTGTTGAGGTGTTTTCCAGAAATAAAAAAGTCATGAGTTATTTTAAACTACAAAATTTTTTAAATTTCGTTGCTTTTGAATGTTAAATATTTGAAGTTAGGAACGTTTTTAACCTTGCCGGCGCATTTGATGAATAAATTAGGCATTTTTTTGTCTTAATATTTGATTTTACTCATGAAACATAAGTCCATAAAGGATATGGCTTTAAGTATATAGTGTGGTTAAGTCTTTTTTATGTTTCTAATCATAAAAATTTATTAATACGATAATATTAAAGCAAAATAAATTTTATATTACGTAAACAAATAAAAATTTAATAATACTATAAACAAATAAATAAAATTTAATGAAACGATTTAATAATTCGATAAACATTAATAAATACACTATACTATTAAAATATGAGATATTATTGGCCTTCATTAGCATCACAGCCTCGTTATGGGCTAAGGACACTAGCACCTGGTCGATTACGAAACAGCAGATGGTTTCTTTTTTTAAGAAGGTAGGGCTGTCAGCCAACGCTCTTCAATCTTATTAGACAGAGGCCTACGGTTTAAAAATTGGTTCTGAACCACCACCAGCATGCATGAAAACCACAGGGACTCGAAATCTGTGGCACCAAGCGCCATCGGGCCCCTGAGATACTATTAATATTGTTACTTGTTATTAATTAGAGATACTACATACATACATCAATAATTACAACATTTATTTTAAAATCAAAAAGAAAATTAAACTTTTTTTGATTAATTATTTGAAATAAGGATTGTTTTTCCCCCTGCTTTTATTTTCTGAACCATTTAGGGTTTATGGATCCCTGGTTAAAAAACCCTATTGATTAGATCGTGATTATTTGTTTGGGTCGACTGGGATCAAGGGGCATATTTATGACAAAGTAATATTTATGATATATTTAAATTTAGATGTTATTACTTGTTCTTATTGCAGCTTATTTTACACCTCCATCAAAAAATTTTCCTTTTCCTTTGATGAATGTCAATATGAGAGTTTCATTTTTTTTTTTATTTTTTTACGTACGAGTAGTAATAAATTATAAAACCATTTGATTAAATGGATTGACAAAAAAATAATAATCAATTTTTAATTTATACAATAGAAGTAGTCTTTTTAAATTAGAAGCAATGATTCAAATTCGTAAGTTGACATTTGGTGTTAGAGATTTTTCTTTGCTTTAATGGCTGTGATAAATCGTTATCAAGACACTGCTAGCAAAAGGAATTTCGAGAAGACGCATAAAAAATTCAGAATCTGATTTATCTCACACTTGAGAGCACTAGATCCATCAAACTGAGAACCGAGGTGAAACCCAATTTGGGATAATTTTTTTTGAAGTCAGCAAGGTCGTCTCTTTGCTACGAATTTCTGCATAATATTTTACTTTTTTTTTTTATAATGTCCGATACACAGATCCTGGAATTGTGAATGGACTAGCTACAAAGATCTTTGATAACCAGTGGAGTTGAGAGATTTTGAGTTAAGCCAGTTAAAATATTTTAAAAATATGTAATAGTTCGTGTGTCTAGTTGATGAATAATGGAAAACACGGATATTTGATAAACCGACTAGTTTTACGGATGGATACTAAGTCAAAATGGGTGAATTCCCTTCCTCGAATGGATAGCTCGATCCAAATTAAAAATATCCTAGAATCTATAATCATAAATAACAATCCTAGAATTCTTTCTAGAGAGAAGAAATTGTATTTATAAATGGTCATGGTTCATTCCCCAAAATAATTTCCCAATTTAAACTTTTAGAAGATGATTACTTCACCTAAGAAAAACAGGAACCAATCCATTGTGTAACTACTATTTTTTCTGCAAGGACAGTTATCTTAAATTTCCCTCCAGATAATTTTTTACATTATAGAAACATAACTTATAACTCAAGTACCAGAGGCAAATTTTTCAATTTAATAAATTTTATAGCAGAAAATAAACATTATTCATCCGAAAAACCATCAATCATAAACTATTAATTGAATTTCCTGCAAAATATTCTTCTATTTTAAACAATAACTCTTTTTTTTTTATTTCACAATCCATAGACTGAATTCAGTTATAATATTTGTGTAACAAGCCATGCCATATTTTCTTATCATGTGTATAACCGTTGCTTAGTCGTTCTGCATTGTATATCTTTCTTATGTTAATTACATAATATCATACCATATTTTTTTCTATATTAAGATCCTAAATATTCTTGTAATTTTTTAATTGGAATTTTTTTAATTTAGAATTTATATGCTATTTTACTGGCCTCAACTTTTAATTGATAAGGGGCTATATAACCTGCGTACGGGGTGAGGAAGGAATACAATAAAAGTATAACAGGTCCCCAAGCAAGTATACATATTTGTTTTCGAATCTGGAAGAACCATAGATGATACCGTCCAGCATTCGAAAATAACAGAATAGTGAAGATAATACATCTTAAATAAAAACAATTTAAAAAGGGATTAAAATATAATTCGCAGAAGTCATAATTAGTTATTTAATTGAAGATAATCATTTACAAGAAAATTTTGCAACAATAAGTATTTTCTTCTAACTTAAAATCAGTAACATAATTCTCAAAAATCGATATCAAAGGAAGACAAACAAGAAGATCTGATTAAAAAGCCCAAGTGTGCATTTTCTTAGAAAAATATAATTTCAATGCAGCTTTTAAAAATAAAAGTACTCATTATATTTTAGTCTTAAGACAAAGTACAATAAAACTAAAAAGCAAGTTAACTTACTTCGAAGGCAGTAAAGAACAAATGCCGACATCAATTAATTGGCTTTCAAACCTTACTTCAAAGCAAAAATTTTAAAAACACAAGAGGTAAAAACATGAACATAAAACTTAGGTGGATTTTCACTTAATTAATAATAATTTCGTGGTCCTTTTTCATTTTCTCATAAATTAATACAACAAATTATTTTCAATTGTTTTTAAAAACTAGAGTAAATTGAAGCTTTCTAGCAAGATTTGGATTTATAAGCCAGAAACCTTGAAAATTTCATGAAGGAATTTTTTTTTCGTTTTTAAAGGGTTATCAAACATTGAACAGGAGAACTTTATTATTCGGTTTAATCTTATTAGAAAGGTAAGTAAGTGAAAAGTAATCAAGTGTGTTAATGGAAACTTTCTGGTTAGTTACTAACCTTTCAGAGCTTAGTTATTTAAATATTAAAAGCATTTTCTATATTTTGTAGTTTTTAAATTCATATATTTATATATTTATATTTTTTCATATATTTTCATTTTTCATTTCATTTTCATTTTTTTAATATTTTATTCATATATTTTTCATATATAACATATATTTAAAAAATCGAGATTATTATAATATATGTCTTGGGATTAAAATAAATAATTGTTAATTATTTTTAATATAATTATCGTATTTATTAATTTTAATATAATTCTATTTAAAAAAAATCACTCTTAAAAGTAAAAACTGTTTTTTATTCATCCATTTTTTTATTTTTTAAATCACTTCATTAACTTTCGAAAAAGATGAACTTCATAGAACTTTTTAAAAATTCTGTTATTTATTAATAACTTCTTTTCAGCAACTGCTGTGTAACATTTCTATTAAAAATTAACTAATATTTTTGTTAATGAAAATCACTTAGGGCCATTTACTTTTGGTAAAAAATTTTTTTAAATATAAAACTTTTATCAATTCTTTGGATGTAAAATGCACAACAATATTTTTAAAATTCCTTTATAAGTTAAAAAAAATATAATTATTAAAATAATTTTTTAAGCAGAATTAATACTTATTCCATATGTTCAATTCCACTTTATTCGGATTTTTTAAAATGAATAGGAAAAGAAAACAAACAGTAACTTATAAAATTGGAAAATACAACCATAAAAATAATTCAAAAGTATAATTTTACTTTTTATTATTTTCTATTTAGAATTTTTTTTTTTACTTTTATTTAAACAAATATTTAAACTTATGAAAGATAGCTTCTGAATAAGACAGCGTTAAAGTTAGATTAACTTTAATATTTTGAGATAAACATACGTCACATCAAAACGAAATACCATATTAATGAGATTAATTTAAAAAAAAAAACACCTAAGGCATCCAACAGAATGTAATTTTCCTGGATAGCATTAAAAGAAACAAGTTATTCGAATAATGTGATTGGAAGATTTCCAGACAAAACAGACAGAATCCCCCCCCGGACTTCAAATTTGGTGTTGAAATGGAACGATGCCTTCTTGTCCAAAGATTGAGGTAATATTATTATATTTTTTTCTTGGCCTCTTACGTTTCTTTTGAAACAAAAGGGAAAACAATTTTAAATTTCCAACTTCAGAATTCAAATGAAAAATATTTTTTTTTATTTCGTCGGGGAAAAGATTAAATAAAAGTTGTTAAAAAATATTTTTTTCCCGTTTCTTTTTCACTTGTACACAAATATATCATGTTAGCAAAAGATAAGAGGTTATTGTAATTAACAGGGTGGGTTCGTAGATCAATTTTTGAGTTTTTCAATGAGCAAATAATTTTTCAATGTTTTAAGTATTTTTGGAACTTAAATTCTTTCACTGTTTAATTGCAATATTTAGGTGGTTTTCTTGATATAAAAAGCTATGTATTCTTATCAATTATTTCCCAAATGTCTGTGACTTTGAGCATAAAGTTTTAATTATAAAAAAAAAAAAAAAAATGTTTGCATTGTTTTCTCATTTGTTGCTTACGTCTTATCTTATTTGAAATGCTGTTTTTTTTTTCTTTAATAAGAATGTAACATTTCTCAAACTGTATTATTAGCACATGATGATTTTAGGCACATTATTTTAACGTTGTACATATAAAGTATTTATGTTTTGAATAATTTGTTACACACACGAATAAAAAGTAAATAAGAAAAAAATCACAGCAATGTTTGCAAAAATGGTGTTTTTACATCCTCAAAACGTCAAGGGGGCTTAGAAGCAAATCATTTTGTGGCATCTATTAGTGTCACCGTTTGCAGAAACGAGAGATCACAGTGTGGATCCGGGTTAGAATAGCCACACTATAGCATATGCATGTCGTAAAAGGCGACTAAAATGGGTAAAAAGTGCCCAGGGGTAGGGGTAAAATCAAACTTCTCCCTTAAGGTGCCCCAAATCCTTGCGCCGCAAGGTCAAGGGCAAAAAGAAGCTGTATTTTTACCCTTTAATATGACTCGTCAGTCTAGGTACACACGGATTCATGGACATGGTCTAGATGTTGCTATCGACAAGTGGGATTAGAAACAACAACAGACAAAACTGCTTATACAAGTGTTAGTACCGATCGTTAGGTTGCCTTGTGGGAGCATTTCCAGCTTATTTCCCATGTCCTTCGTAAATGCATCGCACCTACCCCTAAAAGTCCATTCGGCGGGATATGTCCTCCTCCCTATCCTTTCATCACCCATCAGTGGGCTGTATATTTTACGGATAAGCGAGACACAAGAAACAAAATTGAGGGATGTGCATGCTTGCAAAGAAGAGACGTTATGAAAAACAGGTTTGGGTATAGAACATTTACAGTTATTATGGGTAAATCTGCTGTTTTCGGCAGTCACGGTGATGGTATCTTTAGTACGAACGTCTTTTATTGATAAAGCTATTTTACTAAAGCAAGAGGAAAGTTTCAACTGCAGTTCACTTTTGCTAATTAAAATTATCTTAATAATAATAAAATAACTAAAATTGTATCTTGAAGGTAAAAAATTTTGAAAATATATATATATTATATTGTATCTCTTAATATTTATACAAAATAAGCAACCTACTAATTCAGTACTCTCATTAAAATATATTTTTACTGACATCCATGCTAGTAATGAATAGAGGCGCTCATTATCTTATCTAATCTCTTAATCTCTTAAAAGAATGAATAAATTTTATTCTCTGAAGCCGGGAAGCGCTAGATTATTTATACTAGTTATAAATATTACTGACATGGTTTAAACAAAGCAACTCCATAAATCTGTAAAGAATACTTGTAACACGACGTTGGTTTAAGTGTGGGTGGTGGTTTATGTCTATCTTCAGAGAATTAGAGTGCTAAGGAACTCTGGTCTAGATCAAAGGAATCTTAAACATTTTTATTAGGTGCACTATATTCTGATTTCATTTTAGTAAGGAGACATTTCTTGTCAGTAATATGGAGCTCTACGTCAATTTTCAGAATAATGTTTTACATTTTTTAAAAGTAGGTTAAAGTAATTTTGTTATGTTATAAGATTAAAGAAAAACATGAAGTTGAAATAATATGTATGTTTTTCCTTAAACACATTGATTAATAACAATTATTCAAGGGAATAGTTGAATAGGGAATAGCTGAATTATACTCCTGATTAATTGTAATTTTAATAATAAAAACTTGCCTTGGTGAATGCTGCATATAATAAAGAAAAGGAGTAGTTCGGAATCCACGTTAAACTGGTAGGTCCCGGTTTAATTAGCCTAAATTGTGCATAAATGACCGTAGAGCGACAAACTAAATTAAGCCGTAAAGGAAATTGGTATTTGATCGAAAAAAATATTTCCATTGATAATAGTAGATATGACCGATACTATTTATTTAATTGAATATTCTCACAGGGAAAATGCCACGTTTAGTTATAAGTTCAAGAAAAGGAATTTTTTTGTGATTAATTAGAAAGAACGATTTATAATACAAGTCATGTGTTCTTAGAATAAGACATAGACCCCAGAAGTCCATGCAACCCTCTCTTTTTTTTTTTTTTTTTTTTTCATATTTTTTTAAACATGGTCGAATGTTGTAGCGATTCGCCTTCGAGGAGAACATATATAGTCATTATTTTCTTATCTGACAAAAAGTGCCAAATTTTGAACCTTTAAAAATTTGTCAGCTTATGAATCCGTACCAGCAGAATGCTTCTGAATGCATAGACAGAAGAAGTATCCAGAAGCAATCTGTACACAGCAGAAGCTTCTGAACGCATAGACAGAAGCAGTGTCCCAACACAGCAGAACCTACACAGCAGAAGCTTCTGAATCCGTAAATAGAAACAATGTATGAATCCGTAAATAGCATCAGTTTCTAAAAATGATAAATTAATAAGTTACAACATGATATTAGTAATCAATTTGAAAACAACTCAAGTTTTTTTCTCTGAAGTGTGAATGCCCAATTTTCTAATTTATTAGGCTGTCCCAATCTCCCACTTTTCTTATTTTACCATTTTATTGATAATGTCATGCCTTTTTTTTTCTTTACTGATGTATAAAGTGACATTCCGATATTGATGACTCTGTCATAAATCATAAAAACTTCCAACAACTGTTTAACTAAATGCACTGCAAAAAAGTTATTCATCAATTCTAATTTATAAAAGAAGAGTATGTAGTTTTCAAATGAGTGTCCACTGATCCCAAATTGAAAAGTTGTAAAATTAATGCAAATATTTCCCATTCATCACGATAAACCGTTATCAAAGCAGTGACGCATAACGAACATGTTTAGGCGCCATCAGCAGAAGAAACTATTCATCACGCAAAGGTCTTCAGACCCATCAAAAGTATCAAAGAACTGAACATTTGGACAGCTCTTGTATGTCGGTTCTTCTCTTTGTTGGGTTTGAATTTAAACTCTGCATAATTATTCACATGCATATTAAACTCGATACTAACATTCTACGGATGTTTTACGCTGAAGTTATGAATGGATTAGAAAACATATTAGATTTGGAATTTCACTTATTAATATAGAAAAGAAATCTTTTCTATAACTTATTTTAAAAATTTACTATTATATTTGCTATATATATATATATATATATAAGCTAATTAATATAAATAATAATATAATATAATAAATAATATAATATAAATTTTGCATTCAAGATATAACTTTAGTTATTATATTTTATTAGCATGCTTTTAATTAGCAAAATTACATAATTATCCTGTTATATTTATTTATTAGTTAGAACCTGATAGTAAACAGCATTTTTCTCGACATTTGCAAACCATTTCCAAAAATATACATTGCCACATATAACTGACCATGGCTAAAGCAGTCCGATCTCAAATCAATTCCCACAATTGTAAGCAATTTGCAATAGTTGTCTTGACATCAGCAACTACCGGTGTGACAGGTTTATTGGCCCTTCCAGATTGAAATCCTAATTTCTCAATTTCTACAAATATTGGTATCCTGTCCCAGAGACTTTTAGTCGACATTAGTCCCCCGTAGTTTCTTTACGCGACAAAGTTCATGAACCGCAGTAGAAGCATTCCCCTTGTTTTAGTAAAATAGCTTTATAAATAAAGCATGTTCTATTAAAAATACCATCATAGTGACAGCAGGAACATCTCTGTCTATCTATTGTACTTATACCGACGAGCCATGATAAAGGGTAAAAATGCAGCTTTTTTTTTTGTTTTTGATCCTGCGGCAAAAAAAACATGGGTTACAATAAGATATAAATCTGATTTTATCTCACCCGGTAATACAACAGAGGACGGGTACCCATTTTAGTCGCCTTCTATGACAATCATGGCCTACGGTGGGGCTATTCTAACGCGGAGCCCCACAAGACTCTTTTTAATAATAAAATAGTTGAGAAGCTACATACAGAAATTATTATGCCGATATAAAAAATAATCAATTACTTGTTTTTCTTTGTTATGGTATTTTTTTTTTGTCTTTTTCTATGATATTAAAACTTTTGTTAATGATTAAGTTGTCATCAATGATTGGGGGGGAGGCTGCTTCGAATATTCCAATATATAACGAAATATAAGACAATTCGTGTTCCATATTCGAGAGTCGGTCTTCATAGGAGCAACCGCTTTTGAAGAAGTTAGCTCTTCTTCAATCGTAATCTTAATGGTTTATTCTACACATCTTCGAAGTCCGTAAATATGAGTCATCCTGTTTATGGGGTGTGGGTTGTATTGATTATTTAATATATAACGAAATATAAGAGTTTTCATGTGTTTATGGTCCATATTTGACAGAAGTTAGAATATGAACATAGGAATGGTTTTTATGAACATAGGAAACGCTACGAAGAAGTTTGTTCTTCTTAAATCAGAATGTTAAATGTCTCTGAAAGAGATATGCTCGCGAAATAGTATTCATAACCCAAACATTTTTTTTTTTTAAATCTCTATTTTTCATGTATTTATTCCTACAGCTTCCTATTAACAGATTATACAGGAAGATACAAAGAACCTTATTTGTAGTTTTGAGAAAATCAAAATTTATCTTTTATGCATGTGCACAGAAGATAAAAGGTAAAAAAAAAAAATTATCATGAACCTTTTGAATAAATAGCGAGTGGAGCAATTTATCTATTGCAAATTGTACTAGATAGTTGAAACGTTACATTTGCAAATGCCATCTGTGTTTGATATGAAACTTTCTGGCCAGTCGCAAGTATCTTGATGGATGGATCACAGAGAGCTTTTTGGCGCCAATGTTCTCACACATCTGGTGGGTCGCAGCTACAAGCTGTGGTGTCCTTTTTGTTAATATTCTAACCTGGACACACATTGGAATTTCTCGTTTCTTAAAATAGTGACGACAATGGATGCCACAATGCACCTAAGTCCCCTTGACGTTGTGAGTATTTCAAACAACATTTTTTCACATATTGTTGAGATTTTTTTTTTTATTTGCGTTTTTCATTCATGTACCTAACAAATTATTCAAAATAGAAATACTTGATATGTACAACGTACACTAACACTTATACATGCTGTTTTCTGTTTTCGTTTTTTATCCCACTTGGTCGTCAGCAGCATCTAGACCAAATCCATGAACCCGTGAGTACATAGACGAGTCATGATGAAGAGTAAAAAATACAGCTTCTTTTTTGTCCTTGACCTTGCGGCCCAAGATCTTAAGGAAGAAGTCTGACTTTACCCCACCGGTATTACCCTAGAGTACTAGGTACCCATTTTATTCGCCTTTTATGACATGTATGTGCTACAGAGAGCTATTCTAACCTGGAGCCACACGTGAATTTCCCATTTCTGAAAACAGTGGCGACAATGGATACCACAAAATGATTTGCACCTCAGTCCCCTTGACGTTATGAGGATTTTAAACATCTTTTTTTTCACATATTGTTGTGATTTTTTTAATTATTATTTGCGTTTTCATTCATGTATCTAACAAATAATTAAAAAAAGAAATTTTATATGTACAACGCTAAAAAAAATGTGTCAAATGCTAATCATAATGTTTGAAAAATGTTACATTCTTATTTTAAAAAAGGGAAAAAAACAGGAATACATATTTCAAATAAAACAAGATGTAAGCAACAAATGAGAAAAACAATACACAAATTTCTTTTTAACTAAGACTTATGTTCGAAAGCCAAACGCATGTGGGAAATGATCGATAATTTAAAAGAATAAATAACTTTTTATTTCATGAAAACTACCTGAATAGTCTTTACAACTAAATAGGGAAAGAATGTAAGCTCCAAAGACACTTAAAAAGTTGAAAAATTATTTGCTCATTGAAAAACCAAAAATTGATCATTTAACAAACCATGTTAATTACAATAAACTCTTATCTGTTAGCTAATATGATGTATTTCTGTACAAGTGAAAAAAGAAACTGGAAAAAAAGAATATTTTTTAACACCTTTTATTTAATCTTTTCCAGGATGAAATAAAAAAAACTAATATTCGTTAGAATGTTGAAGTTGAAAATTTGAAATAGTTTTTCCCTTTTGTTTTAAAATTAAATTTATATTGAAAAGAGGCCAAGAAAAAAATATAATTATAATATTATCCGAATAGCTTGTTTCTTTTAATGCTATCCTGGAAAATTACATTCTGTTGGATGCCTTAGATGTTTTTTTTTTTCAAATTAACCTCGTTAATATGGTATTTCGTTTTGATGTGAGGTATGTCTTTCTCAAAATATAGAAATTAATCTAACTTTAACGCTGTGTTTGAATAAGTTAAAATTTTTGTTTCAACTAAAAAGTAAAAAAAATTTCTAAGAAGAAAATAAGAATAGTAAAATTAAACTTGATTTTGAATTATTTCTATACTCGTATTTTCCATATTAAAAGTTCCTGTTTGTTTTCTTTTTATATTCATTCTGAAAAATCCGAATAAAAACGAATTCAACATATGGAATAAGTATTAATTCTGTTTCAAAAATTGTTTTAGTAGTAATAATATATTTTTAAATTATGTTGTTATTTTTGCAAAAAAAAAAAAAAAATTGTTGAATTTTATATCAAAAGAATTCATAAAACTTAATATTTTATACTGTTTCTTACTTTTAGTAAGTAGCACCAAGTGATTTTTATTAACGAAAATATTGATAATTTTTAATTGAAACTGTTATACAGCAGTTGCTTAAAAAGAAGTTTCTAAACTAATAAAAGATAGTAGAATTTAAAAAAAAAATTGTTTTACTTTTGAGTAATTTAAAGAAATAATATCGTGACTTTTTATTAACACAATCAATAATAAGTCGTTATTAATTAATTACAAGTCGTATAATAATTTCGACTTTTTGAATATGCGTTCAAAGAATGAAATGAATTTGAAACTGCAAAATATAGAAAATACTTTTAATATTTAAATAACTAAGCTCAGAAAGGCTAGTAACTAACCGGAAAGTTTCCATTAACATACTTCATCACTTTTTAATTAGTTATTTTTATAATAAGATTAAACAGAATAATGAAGTTCTTCTGTTCAATGTTTAATAATCCTTTAAAAATGAAAAAAAAATTTCTTCAAGAATTTTCGAGGATTTCGGCTCATAAATCCAAATCTTGCTAGAAGCTTCAATTTACTTGAGTTTTAAAACAACTGAAAAATATGTGCAGTATTAATTTACGAGAAAACTAAAAAGGACCACAAGTTTATTATTAATTAAGTGAAAATCCATCTAAGCTTTATGTTCATTTTTTTTATTTTTGTGTTTTTAAAATTTTTGCTTTGAAGTAAGGTTTGAAAGCCAATTAAGTAATGTCGGCGTGTGTTCTTCACGGTCTTCGAAGTATGTAAACTTGCCTTTTAGTTTTATTGTACTTTGCCTTGAGATTAAAATATAAGGAGTGCTTTAATTTTAAATACTACATGGGAATTATGTTTTTCTAAGAAAGATATTTTCTGTGAATATCTTTTTCTTAAAATGCATATTTAAGAAGCATTTAATCAGATCTTCTTATTTGTCTTCCTTTGATATCGATTCTTCTGAGAAATATGTTACTGATTTTAAGTTAAGAAAGAAAATACTTATTGTTGCAAAATTTTTTTTATGAAAGATTATCTTAAATTAAATAACTAATTATGACTTCTGGAATTATATTTGAACCTCTTTTTAAATTAGAGTTATTAAAGATGTATCATTTCCAGCATGCTGTTATTTTTTCGAATGCTGGACAGTATGATCTGTGGTTATTTGAGATTCAAAAACGATTGTGTACACTAACTTGGGGATCTGTTATACTTTACGGTATTCCCCACAGCGTCGCCGTATGGTTATAAAGCCCCTTATCAACTAGGGTATTAAAATAGCATAAAAATTTGAATTGAAAAAAAAATTCCAGTAATAGAATTGCATGAATATTTAGAATCTTAATATACAAAAAAAAAAAAAAAAAATATGGTAGGATATTATGTAACATAAGAAAGATATACGATGCAGAAAGACTATACAACGGTTATACACATGATAAGTAAATAAGGTATAGCTTGTTATACAAATATTGTAACTGAAATCAGTCTTTGGATTGTGAAATAATAAAAAGTTGTTGTTTAAAGTAGAAGAATGGTCACAGAAAATTCAATAAATATCTCATGATTAATGGTTTCTTGGAATGAATAATTGTTTATTTTCTCCAATAAAATTTATTAAATTGATGAGTTTTCCGTCTGGTAAAGTTACTGGTGAGTTGTAAATTACATTTCTGTGTCACAGTAATGTGTAGAGGGAATTTTAAGATGATTCTGATTCTGTAACAGAATGTAGTAGCTACACAATGGAATGGTTCTTTGGTTTTTTTCACAAGTGAAGAAATCATCTTCTAAAAGTTTAAATTTGGAAATTATTTTGGGAATGAATCATGGAAATTTATGAACATAATTTCTTCTCTAGAAAGAATTCTAGGATTTTTGATTTGTGATTATGAATTCTATGATTCAATGATAATTTCTTAATTTGAAACGAGCAATTCATTCTGGGCGGGGAATTCACCCTTTTCGAACCACACGAGTGATCTTTCCCGACTAGGAATTTATTATCTCTGGAATAACCGCAAGAGCATCCTTATAACTAGTCGGTTTCGAACCAAACATCATTGTTTACCACTATCCATTAATTATCCACGAATGGATCAATTTAATTTAATTTGTCTTAATTCAAAAGCCTCAATTTCAATGGTTACCAAATATCTTTGTGACCCTGTGAATGCTCGTTTCACAAATTTCCTAAGTATCTTATGGGTCTGAGAGAAATGTATTCTCTTTTAAAATTGATCTCAATAAAATCTTTTTAAATCTTTTAAAAAATCTTAATCTTTTAAAATCTTTTTTTAAATCTTTTTTTAAAATCTTTTAAATCTTTTAAAATTTGATCTCTTTTAAAATCTTTCCATTTTAAAATTGAGCTCAAACATGTAATATAAAAAAAAATTTCCTACTTTTTTTCACTGTATTGCAGAAAGTCCTTTATAAATAATTTTCATTCATTCATTCATTTTTTTAAGTTAGAAAAAAATTCTCTCCCTCTCACACACACACTTTCCTTCTCTCACATATGCACTTTCCATCTCTCTCACTCATTTATTCACATGTTTCATTTTCCATTTTGTTCCCTCCTTGACTCAGACTAGAACCCAGAAGGAATTTGAAAAAGAAATTTTTTTCCAGCTGTCTACACGCTTCACCACTGACGGTATTTGTTCCTAAATTTATATCCTACTAAATATCTTATAGAAGAGAAATTTTTTCTCCCATATAAAACTAAAATTAATTAATTAAATTAAATTAATTGAAAAAATTAATATTTGAAAAACTGTATTAACACCATGTGTCATCCACTACAAGTTTTAAAAGATGTATTTGAACTTGAGTGATTCGTTAATAAAATGCATTTTATGAACGATCGAAAATTTGAACAAGATATATAAATATATATAAGGAGAGTGTGAAATAATATTAGGAATTGAATGAAAAAGAAAGGTTTTCATTAAGTTGAAATTTTCATCTTACATTTGGCGCCATCTATTGGTAGATACATACAACGTAAATCTAAAAAAATATAATTAATTAATTAAATTTAATTAATGGCTAAATATTTGAAAAAACTGTATTAATATCAAGTGCCATCCACTAAAAGTTCAAATACATTTTTTTAAAACTTCAGTGGATGAATAAAAAGTATTTTATTAACGATTGAAAATTTGAACAAGATATATATATATATAGGGAGAGTGTGAACTAATAGTAGAAATTGAATGAAAAATAGTCTGGTTTAAGATAATGCATTAAAATAAAATAAAAGGGAAACAATTCATAATGTCAGTAGATTGAAAATTATAATCTATATAGTATCGTTAAAGATATTAAATTATCGAATTATTTTCTAAGAATCTGAGAATTTTAAATGCCCTTTTAGCATATTTTTTAATTACATAAAAAACATACAAAAGCAAGTGATGGCAACTAAAAGAATTATTAAAACGTTGAATATGGAGTGAGTTGTTAAGTAAGCAGTAAACTTGCATGACCTAATTTTAGGATGAAAATTAGTGTTTGAAAACATAATCATGCTTTCGTAGGTATTGAATATATTTATTTATACATAGAAGCTCAGACCGCTGCCCTCCTGAATAAAAATAATAAAAAATACTTTATTTCTAGCGACGTGCCTCATCATATTTCAAGTAACATATAGACAGGTAATTTTTGAATTTTTTCGAAAGATTTTCAGATTTTGATGGCAGATTAAAGAAAGGAAAATGATATGACACTTTATTAAAGAAACATTAATATATAAAATAAAATATCTTATTCTACGTACCCAAATTTCGACTTAAAACTGTAGAATTTTTCTTAGTGTGCTACCCTAAATGTATTATCTCGATAAATAATTATTTTTTTAATTAATTTATTTGCCTTAATTCAAAAATCTCAACTCCGTTTATTATAAAAGATCTTTATGGCCAGTGAATGCTTGTTTCACAAATTCCTTACTATGGCTCTGGATCTGAGAGAAATGTGTTCCATTTTAAAACTGTATTCCAGAAAATAGCTCTGGTTTAAGGCAATGCATCAAAATGAAGTTAAAGGGAAACAATTCACGAATTCAGTAGATCTTAAAGTATAATCTATTTGGTAAGAATACAAAAGAAATCTGGAGAGAAAATATAAATGTTTAGAAAATGAATTGATTATGTATTTTTTTGTTTAGTTAGAATAATGTTTCCCAAAAGTGTTCGTGAAAGAATGTGTTAGAACTAATACAAAAGGACATTTCCTGTATTTATCTCTTATTCTTTAAAAAGGGAAGATCTGTGAAAATATTTAAAAATGATTTATAAAAGTGATCTCTTCTCCAAGAAGCAAGTCGTCTAATAGGTTTTCCGAGTCCATTTACAACTCCAGGATCTGTGTATCGGACATTACACAAAGTAAAATATTATGCAGAGTTTTGGCAGCAAAGAGACGACCTGGTTGGCTTATCCAAATTGTCAGATCGTCGCTCAGTTTGATGGATCTCGTGCCTTTGTGGGATAAATAAAACTCTGCATTTTTTTTTATGCGTTTCTCAACATTTTTGCTAGCAGTGTTGCTTTGATAACGATTTATCGCAATCATTAAAAGAACAATCTGTCCTCATTTTCCAACTTTAAAAAATTGAATCAGTGCATCTAATTAAACACTACTACTATTGTATAAATTAAAATGGACTATTATTTTTTATCAACCCAATTAGTCAAAAAAACCTGACCTCATTATTTATATAAAGCTATATCCTTGTAGACTTAGTTTCATGAGTGCAAACAAATGTTAAGACAAAAATAAATGCTTATTTATACGCTAAAAGTTCCAAGCAAGGTTAACAATTTTCATAATGTCATAAGTCCAAAAGTAACGAAATTTAAAAAATAAAGATTGATAACTTAGACACTCACAACTTTTTATTTAGAAAATATCTAAATAATCTCTACATTTAGGCATAAAAAAATTCTATGTATTATATAGTCCAAAGAGGCTTAAATGAAATAAATAAATAAAAATCTTCAACCGCAGTAATGAAAGAAACCATAAAATTCAAGCACCTCAAATAAACCCTGTTAACGTAAATATCCTCTTATCTTTATGCAAATATCATGTATTCAAGATTGTGCAAGGGAAAATGGGAAGGAAAAAAAAAGGGCTCTTTGAACCTCCCTTTCATTCAATCTTTTCAGCGAAATCAAAAGCAGATCGGCAGCTGAAAATTTAAAATTGTGTTTATCTTCTTTTGTTTAAAGAAGATTCCGTTGAAGAGGTCCAAGAAAGAAAAAAAAAAATCGAGTTACCTTTATTTTTCGGCAAGGAGGTATCCTTCCATTTCAACACCAAATTTTCAAAAACCTCTTTTTTTTTTCATTGTTTTATCTGAAATTCCTACAATCACATTATCAAGGTGGTTCTCTCCTTTACGGCTGTCTTGGAAAATTGCATTCTGTTTGATGCGCTAAGATTTTTTTCTTCATTTTCAAATTAACTTCTGACATGCTACTTCGTTTAAATGTAAGATATGTTTTTCTAAAAATATAAAAGTTGTTTCATCATCTCTTGCTTTGACCCCGGCTTTTTAAAAGAATGTTTTGAATATGTTCAAAGAGAAACGTAAAGATGAAAATTTTTTTAAATCAGAAACCAAGAGCAATGCTTGAAAATTGGCGTTTGTATTATTATTTTCCAACTTCGTATTTTTCATTTTACTTGTTATCTTTCTTTCCTTTTAGATTCATTAACCTTATAGGTCAACAAAAATATATACAACATATGAAATAAATATCAACTTTTTTTTTTTTTAATAAGTGCTTTTTTTATTAAGCAATTCAAATGAGAAAAAAAAGATTTAATTAGTGGAAAAATTGCTGCAGCCCTTTTGCTTGTTTACTTGGCCATTTGGCGATCAATTTGGCAGAAATGGTGCAAGATTCTACATTTTTTTCATGTTTTATATTTAAAAATTTAAATTAGTTTAAAAACCAAATTTTCCTATAATTGAATAACTATAGGAAAATTTGAAAAATTATAGATAAATTATCTGAATCTTAAATGATTCATATTCGTGAAAAATATTTGAACGTATCTTTCTTTTTTTTTTCTTGGAATTTTTTTAGGAATTAAATTTTTGGAGCCCCTAATAAATGAATGATGTTAAAAGCAATCCTGCAATTTTTTAAAAACATTTCTAGAAAATAAATATTTGAATTCTATTATCGATAATTTTGTTCATGCATATAAGATTTTCCATAAAGACTCTTAAAAGTTACATTAATAAATTAAATAATTCAGAAGAAGAAATTTAAAAAGACATTTTTCGCCTAGAAATAAGAAATTTCGAAATTTTTTTCTATTAAAAGAAGTTTTAATAATTGGAATGAATTGCTTATTTAAAATTCACTTAAATTATTTTAAATCAGCCTGAAAAGAAATTTGAAAAATGCAAGAGAAACTGTGAGATATTTTTAAGAATAATTCTAAATTAAAAAAAAAATAATAATGTTTGTTTAAAGAAATCTAAATTAAAGTTTTCTGAACGATAATTTAAAGTTATCTTTTTATATAAATTACAAAGTAATGTTTTTAATATTTAGATCATTAGTATTTATAGCATTCCTATTTCATTAACATTAAATATAAAAAAGGCTAATTAAATAGAATGCAAACAATAAATAAAATGTAGTTATCAAATCATCAACTTGTAAAGGAAACGGGGACTTATTAGCATTTCGTTACATCTTAACTGAAATATGATCCGTATTAACTTGAACTGAGTCTGATCTGATCATGTAACGCAGTTTTCAAATATTAGATCTCATAATATTAACATCATTTAAAAATTCATTCACAGAATTCACTCTAGGACATTAGATCTAATTAAATTCGGCTTCCTAACTTGGCGCTGACTTAAAATCAAACGGATCTGTCGAATCTATCATTCAGCAGAAGCCAGCGTTCCAATTTCATTTGCATCCCCTGTCAAGCAAATATGATCGAATCTCTGTCGAAATTAATCAATTCAAAATAGATTAGACGCTTCGCTTACAATTGGGCCCACTGTTGGTAAATGTTTATTAAATGGCCGTCGCGCGGAGTTTCTGCAGGAACCGGTGGTTGCTTGTTGAAGAATTATCGCTCTCCAAACATTGATTAATGTATGGGTGCACGGAAATGGTCCTTTTCCGCATTACCTTTTGGATGACGGATGAGTCAGAGTTTAATGATGGATTGCGGATTGAAATTGTATCTTGGAGAAATGTCAGGAAACACCTTTACGTCTTCTTCGTATTCGAGGGTGATTTTTCAATTTACTATTCTCGGTCATCTGTGATTTATGTTTCAGAATCAATTTGGAATATCAGTTATAATTTTTCGGGGGAGGGACGGGAATTTTTAAATAGATGTATATTTTCCTACATTTCCTAAATCCTTTGTTTGTTTTTTTTTTGTTGTTGTTTGTTTCTCTTTCCTTTTATTGCATGGAATCTTTAAATTTAACGATAGGAGAGGTTTTATGATAACATATTATACTGGTTAATTGTTGTAAATTTAAGTATTCAGTGTCATATTGATGGATCTTAATTTAGTTTAGTAGCTTAAAATGTTAAAATTTACATTTAAGGATCTGAAGAGATTTAAATAAACCTATTATTTCCTTTTCGTTATTATTAATTTTTAAATGTTTGTATATATCCAAATATCCTTAATAAGGAAAATAAATACTAAATAGCAAGGACTAGCGAAGCTATTAATTGTTAGAATTAAGGTCAATAATTTTTTTTTTACTTTTCAATCTCATTAATAAAAAATATATCCATCGGCAAGCTTACAATAAGAAAATGGAGGATGGAAAAGGAAACAAAGGTCCCTCGTTAAAAGAAAATAGCCAACTAAATAATACCCAGTTCGTGCAAAGAAGTCACGTAATTCTATTTTCACGAACGGAAACATATTGTCATCCTCAAAATGAATGGATTGCATTTGATTATTTGTCACAACTAAATAATTACCACTGCATTTAAAGTAATATGTTAAGTTGCATTTCTCTTGAAATATCGCCTGTAACTAGAGGCTTAGTTCATACAGTTTTTAATTATGAATGTATTAGTTTATTTATATTCTAAACTTGTTTACTTTCACGTGCAAGGATTCAAAAATCATACTCACTGAAATGTATTAAGTCCACTTCTATCGAAAATTTCGTGATCATCTATACAACACATATATTTGCACTGCATTGTCAATACTATTTGAATAGCATAAAATATTTTTTTAAAAACTTTGTCTAATCCCTTTTTTTTTTTTACATTTTTCTAAATATACATTTTCTTTCAGATTAAATCAATAACAAATTTTCAGACAGATCGGTACCAAAACTAAACATTAAAAGCTGCTTGAAGATTAATATTGGATTATAGCATCTTAAATATGCATTTTAAAAACTATATTGTGGAGAGCATCGAAAGTTTTCAAAAATAATAATAATTATTATTTCGTATTAGTGTTTGATTGCAAAGCACTGATTATATTTTTTTTAGTATCAAGGCAATATAAAAACCAAAACTAAAAATTAATTTACATACTGCCGAATAATTAAAGAGTGATCAATATTATTTAACTGGCTTTAAAGGCCTTGCATCGAAGTAAAAATTTTAGAAAAAAAAAACACGAGGAAAAATAAAGATTAGATGGATTTTTCCTCAATTTAAAATCAATTTTTTTAGTACTTTTTAATTTTCTAATAAATTAATATCTTTTTTACACAGTTGTTTTAAAAGTTGAGAAACTGAAGCCTTTCGCAAGATTCTAATTTATACGCAGAAATCCTTAGTAATTTCTGAGGAAAATATTTTTTTGTTTCCTTTTTGCAGGATTAATTTAACATGGTATACAAGAAAACATTATTTATTTTAATCTCATTAGGAAAATAGCTATAAAAAGTAAATCAAGTTTGTTAATAGCAAACTTGTCAGGAAAATTAATAAAACTGGAAAAAAAAAAAACTCAAAAAGATTTTAATTTTAGCAATTAATATTTTTGATTTTAGTAAAAAAAGAAAAACAATTTGAAATATAACGGTATCTGAAAAAAAGCAACGGCAACGTTACGGTTTAAAGAGATTACACAAATAAAACTGCCATAAACCTCTTGTCAAAAATGTTAAATATTCACAGAATATTTGAAAAGAAGTTTATAAACGAAATTATTAAAAAACAATAACTTCCCCCAAAGATTGTAAATTTTTTACCTATACCCTTGTTATATAGTATTTGTTTTCCTTATTAAGGGTATTTGAATATATCTGCTTCTTCATCATTGGCTCAACATCCCCATGGTGGGCCATGACCGCCTGCCTACAAGCAGATTTCGAGACAGGCTGTTTTCTTTTTACAGGATAGGATTGTCTATCCTTACGGCCAACACTCATATTAGACCGGAACCTATTGATGTCATGGATGTTTGTAGGGGTTCGAAATCCATTTTGAAACGTAGATCCCAGTATAATATGACGATAGGGTGTAGATTTGACATCCTTATCCAGTAAAAAGAAAACATCTTATGTTTCGAAATCTACCAGTAGACAGACGGCCTTGGCCTGCCATGGGCTTTTTGCGCCATTAAGTATTGGTTTGGTTTGTAGCTCTATCGTCATTTTTCTGCACATTTTAATTTAGGCCGGGTGCTACAGATTAAGGTGGATTCCGAACCACAAACAAACATACATGGCATCACCGGAATTCGAACCTGAAACTTTGGCACCAAGCGCCAGAGCACTAGTAATTCGGTCATCAGCCACACTTGAATATATATAAACATTAAAAATTAATAATAAAGGAAAAGAAAAAAAATAGACTTAGACAAATCTCTTCAGATTCTTAAATTTGAATATTAATATTTTAAGCATCCAAAGAGAAGATTCATTAAATGACACTGGATACCTTAAATTTACGGCAATGAACCAGTACAATATGCTGTCATTAAATTTCTCAATCATAGTTAAGTTTAAAGATGCCATACAATAAAAAGGAAGAGGAAATTAAAAAAAATCTACATCTACATAAAAATGTTCCCTCTCCGACCTGAAAAAAAATAACTCACATTCCGAATTGAGACCGAAAAATAAATCACAGATGACCGGCTTACCTCCGAGAATGCTAAATTGAAAAAATCACCCTCGAATACGAAGAAGACGTAGGGGTGTCTCCTGACCTGTTCTCCAAGATACAATTTCGATCCGCAATTCATCATTAAACTCTGACTCATCCATCATCCAAAGGTAATGCGGAAAAGGATCATTTCCTGCACCCATGCATTAATCAATGTTTGGAGAGCGATAATTCTTCAACAAGCAAGCACCCATTCCTACAGCAACTCCGCGCGACGGCCATTTAATAAACATTTACCAACAGTGGGCCCAATTGTAAGCGAAGCGTCTAATCTATTTTGAATTGATTAATTTCGACAGAGATTCGATCCTATTTGTTTGACGGCGGATGCAAATGAAATTGGAATGCTGGCTTCTGCTGAATGATAGATCCAATGTTTGCAAATCCAATATTTGATTTTTACATTATCATATCAGACTCAGTTCAAGCTAATACGGAACATATTTCAGCTAAGATGTAATGAAATACTAATAAGCCCCATTCCTTTACAAGTTGGCGGCTCGTAACTGCTTTTTATTTATTGTTTGAATGTCATTTATTTCGTTTTTTTTATATTTAAGGCCATTTTAATGCCAATGAAATGGAAATGCTATAAATAATAATGATCTAAATATTAAAAACATTAACTCTTAATTTATATAGAAGAATTAACAATGTTTAACATTTTCAAATTATTATTTTTATTGAAGCAAAAGCATAGTTAGAAGTCTTATTATCTTGAAGAAGTTCCTATTAATTCCTTTTGGCTCTTTTAGGAGAACTATATGGGTCAAATCATAGTATATTACTGAATTAATTAATCCTCGTATATTAGTGAATCATAACATATTAGTGAGTGAAATTAAGTCGTCGTATACTAGTGAATTATTATCTAACACCAAGGAAAAAGTCTGGCAGACAGTCGGGAATGACTGAAAAAACTTTAGTTGGAAAAACCGGTTAAGAGATTGTTGCCAATTTTAGATTAAGAACTGGATACGACTGTCTGGGTGAACATCTGGCCAAAATAAGGATTAGCAACTCTGATATATGAATTTTATATAAGACAGAGATAAAGAATAAGGCCATCTACTTGTTTACTAGGGACTGGAGTTTAACTTACCAACGGAATGGTGATTTATGTAATTTACCAGAGAAGACGCGTCTTGATCACAAAGGTATTTTATTATGGTGCTACTAGCTTTTATAAATTTATTCTTAGAGCTACTAGCTTTTCTAAATTTCTTCTTATTCTTCTTATTTTTAACTAAGGGCTTTTGATCATTTTTGTTAAGATTGTCTAATCTTTTTAATTTTGATTTGTTTATATGTTTTTTTCTACAGTAAGTGGCCAAATTTGTATGGATTGAGCTCCAATAAAGCCATAGGTAACAACAACAATCTTATTACTTTACTTATACAATGAATACAATCTTTATTGTGCAGTGCATTTTGGGTGCATCTAGGGCTTCTTAAAAAGGCTCAATTATTTATCCTTATGCTCAATTATTTTAAGTAATTAAAATATTTTAAGAAATAAAAAGAATTCTATTGATGAAAATTTTTTTAAATAGGTATAACACATAACAAAATATTATAAGCCATTTTAATGCAACTTTCAAAATATTATAATGCTTTTTGCGTATTTTAGAATTCAAATGAATGTTTAAATACCAAAACATTTTTAAAGTTAAAATTTTTAATAAATTTTCCATTAAAATTATTTTATATAAAAAAATATTTCAATAATTAGTTTACGATAATTAGTCAATTGCTATTAATAATTCATTGTTTTTTAAAAAAAGGGAAATATAATTTTAGCGAAAAGCCAAATAAGCAATAAATCGAATATCATGCTGTTTAAAAGTAACAATTCTATTTAGAAATAAAGTATCCTGATTGAAATATATTGATATGTAATAATAATTTTTTTCTAAGTGTTTGAAGAATATAATGTAAAATGTGTAGCCATTTATAGCAAATACTTATAATTATTACTATTATTTTTATAATATATAAGGAATTTATCCTTTTAAAAGAATTTTTTGTTTTTTTCTTGATTTTTTTTATATCACTATTTAAAATTTAAATTTAAAAAACAAATTCAAAGAACTTGTTAAGTTCCCCTTTTAACCAAAATACTTTTATTGGAAGTAATTTATAAATCTTTTATTACTAAATAAATTTTTTTTTTGTATCCATTTTCATTCAATTATTTCAATTTTCTTTTACTTAAAACTGAATAATGCAACAGAAAAAGAAAAATCCATAAAATAATTATGAATTGGAAATTTTATCAGCAAATAATTTTGAAACTGATGTATAATTTATCCTTATTAGTTAAATATTTTAAAAGATTACAAAAATACATTTTTATTTATTGTTTTATATAAAATAATTCATTTAAAAATATAAGAATTTAATTAATAAGAAAAATATCAATTTCAAAAAATATTCATGTAAATTTTAATTCAGCTACTCTTGTTTTTAGTGAACAAGAATGAATTAATATCCAAAGAAAAGTACTAAACAGATTCAATATCTGATTTTAAAAGGCAAATAATATGTTTAACCAATTTTAATATTTTGGCAGAATACATCATCATGAAGATGTTGTTGACAAAAAATGAAGGCAAATTTAATATAATGACATTTTTAATGATGATCAAATTTTTAATGATAATAATTTTTAAGTTTTTCATTATAAAATGAGTATTAAAAAAAAAAAGGAAAAAAAAAAAGAATATTCTTGCATAAAAAAAAAAAAAATCATGTAATTTCTACTTAAATTTTTGTATTATTTTCCCAATTTAAACTTTGTATTTCAACTAAATCCATCAAAATATTTGAACATGACGCAAGTAAAAAAACTTTAAATTGTGTTCAGAAGAAACTTTTTAACTGGTTGCTTGAACAAACAATAATTTCTTTTTTAATAGAAATATTCTTAAAAAAAAATTTCTTATAGTTTCTCTATAGTTGTAATTTTTATACTTCTTTTCAACGGCTTATAAAATAATTTGAAAATTTTAAAAAGACTTACTTCATTCATTATCAAGTTTCTCTTATTAATATTTTATGTACTATTCATTCGTATTTTTGTATTTCCTAAGTGTAAGATGTCTTTTGAAATGTCTTCGTCTGACCCAACTTTCAATTATTAATATAAATTTTGAGAAAAGAAAAAATGAGGTTTGAATTCTTTTTTTAAAAATCCCAAGCATATGAACAAAAGTATCGATAATGGGATTTTTTAGAATTTTTAAATATTTTTTAACAAGTAAGAAAAATTACTAAGAAAATTAAAGAAAAAAGGAAAGACTTTTAAAATATTATTATTTCATGAATGTAATCTGTGTTATGATTCAAACCTGAATATAATTTTCAATTATAGAAAAATTAGGTTTTTAACAAATTTTTAAATATGGAAATATGGAAAAAAAAAACTAGAATCCTGCATATTTTATGCCAAATTGATCGCCAATGAAACGAAATGGCAGCCCGCGATTTTCGAGCGATTAAATCTTTTTTACATTTTAATTGATTAATAAAATAAAAACACTGAATGAAAAAAAAGGTTATATTTTCATGTTTGTATATTTTGTTCTATACAGGTGATGAAACAAAGAAAAAAATGGCCAGAGTAAAATGTAAATGAACTTGAAAATAATCAGGCAGTGCTCTTGAGGTTTCTGATTTAAAAAATTTGTGCTTACGTTTCTCTTTGGAACTTATATTCAAACATTCTTTTAAAAGAAGCCGGGGTCAGAAGCAAGGAGATTGGTGAAACAACTTTTTATATTTTGAAAGGAAAAGCATATCTCTTGGAACTTTAAACGAAGTAACATGTCAGAGGTTAATTAGAAATAAAAGAAAAAATCTTAGCGCATCAAACAGAATGTAATTTTTTCAAGATAACCAGTAAAAAGAGAGATCTTGATAATGTGATTGCAGAATTTTCAGACAAAACAACAAAAAAGAAAAAAGAAGTTTTTGAAAATTTGGTGTTGAAATGGAATGCTGAAGAAATAAAAGTAACTCGATTTTTTCTTTTTATTGGTCCTCTTCAACGGAATCTTCTTCCAAACAAAGAAGAAGAGAAATACAATTTTAAATTTTCGGTTGCCGATCTGCTTTTGATTTATCTGAAAAAAGATTGAATGAAAGTGAGGTTCAAAGAGCCTTTTTTTCCTTCCCATTATTCTTTTGTGGCCATTCTGAATAAACGATATTAGCATAAGGATAAGAGGGTTATTTTCGCTAACATGGTTTGTTGAGGTGGATGAATTTTATGGTTTCTTTCATTAATATTTTCGTTTTTTATTTATTTCATTTAAGCATTTTTGCTTGAACGAAATCTTTGGAACTTAAATCTTTGGACACATATAGAGATTTATTTTTTATGGCTAGATGTGAGATTATTATTTAGGTATTCCCGAAAAGAAAAAGTCTTGAGAGTTATTCTAAGTAATCGATCTTTATTTTTTAAATTTCGTTGCTAAACATAATAATTTTTAAAGTTATGAAAATTTTTAGCCTTTGCTTGGCACTTTTAGTATCTCAAAAATTAGCATTTATTTTTGTCTCAACATTTGTTTGTACAAGCACCATGACTTTATGTAAATAGTGAAACATTCAGGTCTTTACTTGTACATAAAACAGTTTGATAATATGATAAAAAAATTAAAAATTTAGTATAACTATAATAATTTGATAAATAAAAATCATAACGAGGATTAAGCAAGTTGAAATTATTATTGTTCTAAAACCTTTGAATTATGTAATTCGCTTGGAAATGGAATTTTGTAAGCGAAGGGAGTTGAATCACACGATTACCAAAGGAGCGAAATTAACCCTGTTTTAATCACCATATTAACAAAAATTAATCATTTGTTCAAAACTTTCACAGAGATATCTTTAAATCTGTAAGAATTCCTACTATAAAAATAGGTGCTTTCAATGTGTAACTTGTAGATTAATGGATAGCCTGATGTTAAAATAGGAAAGAGGCTGCTTTTATGGCTCCATGAATCCTACCGAATGAAATCGTTTTAAGATAGAAATCAATCTATTATTTCCATTGTTAATTAGAGGTACTATAACTATTAGATATGAGATACTATTCTTCTTCAATGGCGGAAACAGTTATGGGTGGAATGGGCCAAAAGCCGCCTCTACCTAATGAGAGTTCCGAAATATGAGATTGTTTTCTTTTTTATTAGAATGGGATGTCAGATAGGTGTAGATTAGGTAGATGTCCGGACCACTACAAGCATTATAAAACCGAACCTGAAAATAGCAGACCTCCAGAGCGTTATCACTCTCTCCATCAGGGCCCCCACTGTTACTATTATTAGAAGTCATTAGAAATACTGCATACATCCATCAATAATTAGAACATTTACTTAAAAGCCAAGAAATTTAAATTTTTGTTTAATTGAAACAAGCATTTTCCCCATCTGATTTCTGGGGCTTATGGATCTCTGGTATAAAACCTATTGATTAGATCGTGAATCTGTTAGGGGGCTCAAAGGGGACACATACTTTATTACAAGGTAATATTTATGATACAATTCAAAGAATTCAAAATATCTTATTCTTCTTTAGTTAATTTTTTTACACTCCATCACATTTTCACATTTTTTTTTTTTTGCCCATATCCAATGAGTTTATAGTTTTTAATTTTTCAAGTACGCGTATTAATCAATTATAAAAACATTTTTGCCTAAATAGATTGATAACAAATAATCAATAATTTTAAATTTATGCAATAGTAGTAGTCTTTAATTAGATGCGCTGATCTCAAATTTGTAAAGTCTCCAAAATGAGTAGATTGTTATTTTAAAGGTTGTGATAAATCGTTATCAAAATAACACTGCTAGCATAAATTTTCTCGAGACGCATAAAAAAAAATGCAGAATCTATTTTTCGCATAAAGCCGAGATCCATCCAACTGAGTGACGAACTGACAATTTGGATAATTCTGTAAGTCAACCAGGTCAGTCTCTTTGCTGTCAAACTTCTGCATAATATTTTAAATTTGTGTAATGTGAGATACACAGATCCTAAAGTTATGTAAATGGACTCAGAAAACCTATTGGGCGACTTGCTTCTTGGAGAAGAAATCGTTTCTATAAATCATTTTAATATTTTCACAGAACTTTCCTTTTTAAAATATAACTTGTATAGACAGAAATACAAGAAATGTCCTTTTGTATTAGTTCTAACACATTCTTTCACGAACCCTTTTATGAAACATTATTCTAGCCAAACATAAAAATGCATAATCAATTCATTTTCTAAATATTTATACTTTCTCTCCAGATTTCTTTTGTATTCTTTCAAAATAGATTATACTTTAAGATCTACTGAATTTATAAATGTTTCCCTTTAACTTCATTTTAATGCATTGTCTTAAATAGAGCTATTTTCTTAAGCGCAGTTTTAAAATGGAACACATTTCTCTCAGACCCATAAGACATGTAAGGAATTTGTGAAACAAGCATTCACCGACCACCTAGATCTTTTATAATCAAAGGAGTTAGACTTTTGAAAAAAAGGCAAACAAATTAGTTAATAAAATAATTAATTATCACACTACATTTAGGGTAGCATATTTAGAAAAATTCTACAGTTTTAACTTGAAATAAATTAGAGTACATGGAATAAAATATTTTATTTTAATATTTAAATTAAACTTTTTTTAATAATCTAGTGTCATATCATTTTTATTTCTTTAATTTCTCATTATTAAAATTTGAAAGTCTTTCGAAAAAATTACCTGTCATATGTTACTTGGATAATGCAGGATAAGGCAGGTCGCTAGAAATAAAGTATTTATTTATAATTATTCAAGAAGACAGTTTTCTGGGAATCTAAGTATAAATAAATATATTCAATACTTACAGAAACCATGAATATGTTTTTTGCAAACACTACCTCTACATCCCAGAATTAGGGCATTCCTGCCTCCTGTTTACCAACTCATTGCATGTTTAATGTTTTAATAATTCTTTTAGTTGCCATCACTTGCTTTTGTATGTTTTTTAGATTATTAAAAAAATATGCTAAAAGAACATTTAAAACTCTCAGGTTATAAGAAGAATTAGACTATTTAATATCTACTATGATACCAAATAGTTTATACATTACAATCTACTGAATTTGTGAAATGTTTGCCTTTCATTTCATTTTAATGCATTGTCTTAAACCCGAGTTATTTTCTTGAGCACAACTTTAAAATGGAATAAATTTATGACAGACTCATAAGATACGTGAAGATTGTGTGAAACAAGCATTAACAGGGTCACAAAGAACTTTTATAACTAACGGAGTTGAAGCTTGAGAAAATACATTAATTAACAAATAATGGCCTTGATAGTTAGTGGACAGTTGATGAATAGTGGAAAGCAAGGATATTTGGTTCAAAACCGACTAGTTATCTCTTGCATCTATTCCAGAGATTATAAATTTTTAGCCGGGAAAGTTCTTTTCGGTGGTCAAAATTGCTTAATTCTCCACCCGGAATGCATTGCTCGTTCTAAATTAAGAAATTATCATAGAATCATAGAATTCATAATCATAAATCAAAAATTCTAGAATTCTTTCTAGAGAAGAAATTATATTCATAAATGATCATGGTTCATTCCCGAAAATAATTTTTCCAATTTAAACTTTTAGAAGATCATTTCTTCACCTGTGGAACAACCAGAAAACCCTTCCATTATATAACTACTACTTCCTCTAACAGAACCAGTGCATCTGAGACATTCAGGCCTATAACTTTTAACTCAGGTACCAGACGAAAACTCATCAATTTAACAAATTTTATAGAAGAGACGAAATAAACAATTAATCATCCCAAGATCCCTTTAATAATAAAATATTTTTTTATATGTTGTGGCACAAAAATATAACTTACAATCCAAGTACCAAATAAAACTCATCAATTTTTTAAATATAGTAGAAAATAAATAATTATTCATCCCAAGGCCATTAATCAAAAAATATCTCTGCGAACATTCTTCAAAAACAATATCTCTTTTCTATTTGATAATCCATAAACTGAACTCCGTCATAATATTAGTATAACAAGCCATGCCATATTTACACATCATGTGTATAACCGTTGTTTAGTCTTTCTGCATAGTATACCTTTCTTAAGTTAGAAATAAATATGGTATGATATTATGTAGCTATCTAAAAAATTCTAAATATTCATGTAAATTTTACAATTGAATTCTTTTAAATTAAAATTTTTATGCTATTTTACTACCCTCACCTTTTTAACTGGTAAGGTGCTATATAACCCTGCGTAAGGGGAACGAAGTGGAGAATACATTATAGTATAACAGGTCTCCAAGCAAGTGTACATATTTGTTTCTGAATCTCGAATAAACACAGATCATACCGACCAGCATTCGAAAATAACAGCGTACTGAAAATGATGCATCTTAAATAAATCTAATTTAAAAGTGGTTCATATATAGTTCGCGGCAGTCATAATTAGTTATTTAATTGAGGATAATCTTTCACAAGAAAATTTTGCAATAATAAACATGTTCTTTCTTAACTTAAAATCAGTAACATATTTCTCAGACGAATCGATATCAAAGGAAATGACAAATGAGAAGATCTGATTAAAACATCTTAAATGTGCATTTTAAGAAACAGATATTCGCAGAAACATTTTTCTTAGAAAAATATAATTCCAATGTAATATGTAAAAATAAAGCACTCATTATATTTTAATCTCAAGGCAAAATACAATGAAACTAAACAGCAAGCTTACATACTTAAAAGACCATAAAGAAAAGACGCCGACGTTACTTAATTGGCTTTCAAACCCTACTTCAAAGAAAAAAATTTTAAAAACACAAGAAGTAAAAAAAAAAAAAATGAATAAAACTTAGATGGGTTTTCACTTAATTAATAATAATTTCTTGGTCCTTTTTTAATTTTCTCGTAAATTAATACAGCACATTTTTTTTTTAGTTGTTTTAAAACTCGAGTAAATTGAAGCTTCTAGCAAGATTTGGATTTATGAGCCGAAATTCTCGAAAATTTCTTCAAAAATATTTTTTTCCTTTTTAAAGGATTATTAAACATTGAACAGAAGAACTTTATTATTCGGTTTAATCTTATTAGAAAAATAACAAACTAAAAAGTGATCAAGTAAGTTCATCGAAATTTTCTTGTTAGTTACTAGCCTTTCTGAGCTTAGTAATTTAAATATTAAAAGCATTTTCTATATTTTGTAGTTTTAAATTCATTTCAGTCGTTGAACTTATATTCAAAAGTCGAAATTATTATACGACTTGTCTTGGATTTAAAAATAAATAATACTTGATTATTTTTAACAGAATAATTATTTTGTTTATTAATTTAAATACAGTTCTACTTTAAAATTTAAAAAATCACAAAATTCTGTTTTAAAGGAGTGAGGCTTTTAAGCATGTTATATTTTTTTATCCCTCTATTTGATTATTTATATTTATTTTTATAGATATTTATTTACTTATTTAAGATATTGATTTAAAAGTGAAATCCTTGAAAATTTCTTCAATAATAAATTTTTTTTTTCATTTTTAAAGGGCTATTAAAACATTGAATAGGTGAGCTTTATTATTCTGTTTAATCTCATTAAAAAATAACTAACTAATAAAGTGATCAAATATGTTAATGGAGAAAGCTTTCTGGTTAGTTACTAACCTTTTTGGGTTTAGTTATTTAAGTATTAAAAGCATTTTTTTATATTTTGTAATTTTAAATTTATTGCTTGAACGTATATTCAAAATATCGAGATTATTATACGGCATGCATAGATTTAAACAAATAATTGTTAATTATTTTTAACAATAAAATTATCGTATTTATTAATTTTAATATAGTTATATTTTAAAATTTTAAAAAAAAACAAAAATGTTTTTTTTTAATGGACTGAAATTTTTAAGCCTGTTATATTATTTTCAGCTATATTTTATCCATCCATTTTTTATTTTTTTCAATCATTAATTTTGAAATAAAAAAGGTCAAATTCAAAAAATTCTGTAGAAAACTTCATGATAAAATTTTAATATTGATTGTGTTAATAAACAAATCACGCTATTATTTCTTTAAATTACTGAAAAATAATACAATTTTTTAAAATTCTATTGTGTTTTATTAGTTTAGAAACTTCTTTTCAGCAATTGCTGCGTAACAGTTCCTATTAAAAATTACCAATATTTCTGTTAATAAAAATAAATTGGTGCTACTAACTTTTGGTAAAAATCAGTACAAAATCTTAACTTTTATTAATTTTGATTTAAAATACACAACAATTTTTTTGAAAAAATACCGTCATAATTTTAAAAAAATATATTATTATTAAAATAATTTTTGAAGCGGAATTAATACTTATTTCATATGATGAATTCCTTTTACTCAGATTATTTCAGAATGAATATGAAAAGAAAACAAACAATAACTTATAATATGGAAAATACGAGCATAGAAATAATTCAAAATCAAGATTAATTTTACTAATCTTGTTTTCTATTTAGAATATTTTTTTTTTACTTTTTAGTTTAAATAAAAATTTAAACTTATTCAAACTTATTCTGAATAAGACAGCGTTAAAGTTAGATTAACCTTGATATTTTGAAAAAAAAAAAAAAAAAAAAAACTCGCATCAAAATGAAGTACCATATTGACGAGGTTAATTTGAAAAAAAAAAAAAAAAAAAAACTGAAGCATCCAACAGAATATAATTTTCCACGATAGCATTAAAAGAAACAAGCTATTCGGATAATGTAATTGGAAGATTTCCCGACAAAACAGACATGGAAAAAAACAGAACTTTTTGAAATTTGGTGTTGAAATGGAACGATGCCTTCTTGAACGAAAAATTGAGATAATATTATTAAAAAATTTTTTGCCTTCACAAGACATTTTTTGCTTTCACAAACAAAAATTTCTTTTCAAACAAAAGGGAGAAAAATAATTTTAAATTTTCAACTTCAGAATTCTAACGAACAGTATTTATTTTTTTTTTACTTCGTCGTGGAAAAGGTTAAATGAATTTGTTAAAAATATCTTTTTTTTTTCGAGTTTCTTTTTTCACTTGTACAAAAATACATCATATTAGCTAACAGATAAGAGGTTATTGTAAATAACAGGGGTTTGTTCGTGGATCGATTTTATGGTTTTTCAATGAGCAAATAATTTTTCAATGTTTTAAGTTTTTTGGAGCTTAAATTCTTTCACTATTACAGCTAATTTATTTCATAAAAACTACCTGAATAGTAAAGACTATTCAGATAGTTTTTATAAAATAAAAAGTTATTTATTCATTTAATTTATCTGTCATTTTCCAAATGCATTTGACTTTCGAACGTAAGTTTTAATTATAAAAAAATATGTGTTTTGTTTTTTTCTGGTTTGCTGCTTGCTTCTTGCTTTATTTGAAATTTATTTGTTGCTTTTTTTTCAAATAAGAATATAACATTTCTGAAATACTATGATTAGAATTTTTAGACATATTTTTTTAGCGTTGTACATATAAAGTGTTTCTTTATTGAATAAGTTGTTAGATACATGAATGCAAATTCAAATAAGAAAAATTGACAACAATATGTGAAAAAAGGATGTTTGAAATCCTCATAACGTCAAGGGGACTTAGGTGCATTGCGACATTGTCATTGTCGTCACTGTTTTCAGAAACGAGAAATGTCGGTCCAGGTCATAATATTAACAAAAGGTCTACACAGCTTGCAGTTGCGCCCACCAGATGCGAGAAACATGGGCGCCAAATGCACTCTGTGATCCATCCATCAACATACTTGCGACTGCCCAGAAGGTTTCATATCAAACACAGATGACATTTGCAAAGTTAAAGTTTCTGCTATCTAGTACAATTTTCAATAGATAAATTGGTCCACTCGCTATTTGTTCAAGATGTTCATTATAATTTTTTTTACCTTTAATCTTCTGAGCACATGTATAAAGCTAAATTTTGATTCTGCTCAAAGCTACAAATAATGTTCTTTGTGTCTTCCTGGATAATCTGTTAATAGGATGCTGTAGAAATAAATAAATGAATGAATGAATAAGTTATATGAATAATTTATGAATAAGTTTTTTAAAAATGCTTGGATTTTGATTACTATTTTGTGAGCATATCGCTTTTTAGAGACATTTAACATTTTGATTTAAGAAGAACAACTTCTTCAATAGCGGTTCCTATATTCATAAAAACCATTCTTATCCCCACTTCTGTCAAATATGGACAATAAACACATGAACTCTTATATTTCGTTATATAATGAAATATTCAATACAGCCCTCACCCCATATACAGGATGTCTCAACACCATTTTCACGAACTTCGAAGATGTGTAGAATAAACCATTAACGTTACGATTGAAGAAGAGCTAACTTCCTCAAAAGCGGTTCCCATGAGGGCCTACTCTCGAATATGGAACACGAACTGTCTTATATTTCGGTATATATTGGAATATTCGAAACAGCCCCTTCCCCCCATATTTATGAACTTCGAATGACAATCGTTGATGACAACTTGATCACTAACAAAAGTTTGATTATCATAGAAAGACAAGGGAAAAAATAATACCATATCAAAGAAAAACAAGTAATTGATTATTTTTTATATCGGCATAATAATTTATGCATGTATCTTCTCAACTACTTTATTGTTAAAAGAGTCCTGGGGGATCCGAGTTAGAATAACCCCACCGTAGCCTATGAATGCCGTAAAAGACGACTAAAATGGGTACCAAGTACTCGGGGGTATAACCGTGGGGTAAAATCAGACTTTTCTGTCTGAGACATGATTGCAAGATTTGTAGAAACTGAGATATTAGAATTTCAACCTGTCATACCGGTAGTTGCTGATTTCAAGACAACCATTGTCAATTGCTTAAAATTGTGGGATTGATTTGAGATCGGACTGATTTAGCCATGGACAGTTATGTGTGGCAATGTCTATTGTTGGAAAGAGATTACAAATGACGAGAAAAATGTTGTTTACCATCAGGTTTTAATTGATAAATAAATATAACAGGATAATTATGTAATTTTTACTAATTAAAACCATTCAAATAAAAATATAACTTAAATTGTATCTTGAATGCAAAAATTTTTCCAATATATATATAGCAAATATAATAGCAAATATAATAAAAAAAGTTATATGAAAGATCTCTTTTCTATAATAGTAAGTGAAATTTCAAATCTAATATGTTTTCTAATCCATTCATAACTTCAGCGTAAAAACATCCATAGAATGTTAGTATCGAATTTAATATGCATGTGAATAATTATGCAGAAGTTTGAATTCAAACGCAACAAAGAAGAAACCCGACATACAAGAGCTGTCCAAATGTTCAGTTCTTTGCTCCTTTGATGGGTCTGAAGGCTTCTGTGTGATGAATAGTTTCTTCGGCTGATGGCGCCTAAAAATGTTCATTATGCGTCACTGCTTTGATAACGGTTTATCGTGATAAATGGGAAATATTTGCATTAATTTTTACAACTTTTCAATTTGGAATCTGTGGAACTCATTTGAAAACTACATACTCTTTCTTTTATAAATTAGAATTGATAAATAACTTTTTGCAGTGCATTTAGTTAAACAGTTGTTGGAAGTTTTATAATTTATGACGAAGTCATCAATATCGGAATGTCACTTTATACATCAATAAAGAAAAAAACCGTACATTATCAATAGAATGGCAAAGTAAGAAAAGTGGGAGAGCCTAATAAATTAGAAAATTAAACATTCACATTTCAGAGAAATAACTTGCTGTTTTTTATTAAATTAATACATAATATCATGTTATATTATATTAATTAACCATTTTTAGATACTAATGCTATTTACCGTTTCAAAAGCAGTTACTGTTTACGGATTCAGAAGTTTCTGCTGTGTACGGATTGAGACACTGCTCCGGTTTATGGGTTCAACAGCTGTAACTGTTTAGAGATTTATAAGCTAGCACTTTTTAAAGATTTAAAAGTTGGTACATTTTATGGATAAGAAAATAGTGAAAATAGTTCTCATCGAGTGCAAATCGCTACAATATTTGACCACGTTTAACCAAAAATATGAAAGAAAGAAAGGGGTTACGTTAGCTCCTGGGGTCTATGTGTCTTATTCTAAGGACATAGGAGTTGGATTATAAAGAACTCATTTTTCTAATTAATCACTGAAAAATTTTTAATTTTCTTGGACTCATGACTAAATGTAGAATTTCTCCTATGAGAATATTCAATAAACTAAATAGTATTTGTCGTTATCAATTGAAATATTTTTTCCTCCATCAAATACCGATATCCTCCCCGATATACATCAATCACGATGGCAAGTTTCTACTGAGAAAATTTCAATTAATCCAGGATTCAACAGCATATTTTATTATTATTTAATGTGTATAGGGAAAAGCATACGTATTATTACCTCATAATATTTCTCGTTAATCTTATTTAGCGTAACAATATTACTTTAACTAATTTTAAAAAATTAAAAATGTTATCCTGAGAATTAACCTAGAGTTCCATTTTACTGATGAGAAATGTCTTCTTACTAAAATAAAAATCAGAATGTAGTGCACCTAATAAAAATGTTTAAGATTCCTTTGATCTAAACCAGAGAGTTCTTTAGCATTTTAATTCTCTGAAGATGCACATAAATCACCACCCACACTTAAACCAGCGTCGTGTTACAAGTATTCTTTACAGATTTATGGAGTTGCTTTGTTTAAACCGTGTCAGTTATATTTATAACTAGCATATATAACTCAGCTCTTCCCGGCTTCAGGGAATAAAATTTATTAATTCTTTTAAGAGAGATTAAGAGATTATTTGGTACGTTTTGTATCAGAGATTAGCGCCTATTTTCATTACTAGCATGAATGTCAGTAAAATATAGTTTAATGAGAGTACTGAATTTGTAAGTTATATATTTTGTATAAATATTCAGTATTAAGAGATACAATATATATATATATATATATATATTCAAAAATTTTTTACCTTCAAGATACAATTTTAGTTATTTTATTATTATTAAGATCCTTTTAATTAGCAAAAGTTACATAATTATCCTGTAAGTTATATTTATTTATCAGTTATAAAGCTTGATAGCATACATAACTAATTCGATTTTTCCCATCGATTGCAAGCATCTTCCATTCCACAATAGATATTGCCACACATAACTGAGCACGGCTAAAACAGTTCGATCTGAAATCAATCCAAACAATTTTAAGCGATTGGCAATAGTTGCCTTGACATCAGCAACAACCGGTATAACAGGTTTATTGCTCTTTCCAGGTTGAAATCCTAATTTCTCAGTCTCTACAAATCTTGCAATCAATTAGTCCATATTAGCCAGCCGTAGTTTCTTTATGCAATGAAATTCATGAACCGCAGTAGAAGCATTCCTCTTGTTTTAGTAAAATAACTTTATCAATAAAGCAAGTTCTGCTAAAGATAAAATCATCGTGACTGCCGGAAACAGAGGAATT
Source organism: Caerostris extrusa (assembly GCA_021605095.1). Lineage (NCBI taxonomy): Eukaryota > Metazoa > Arthropoda > Arachnida > Araneae > Araneidae > Caerostris > Caerostris extrusa. The sequence continues at coordinate 35,355 of BPLR01006056.1, read as the reverse complement.
AACCATGGCAACTTCTGTACATGTTTTATATCCTAACATTTCCCATAACGCTTCTTTTTTGCACGCATGCACATCCCGCAATTTTTTTTTTTTTTTGTGTCTCACTTATCCGTAAGAGATACAGCGCACTGATGGGTGATGAAGGAAAAGGAGGCTGCGGACATATCCTTCCAAAAGGACTTTTAGGGGTAGGTGCCATGTATTTACGAATGACATGGGAAAAACTCGAAATGCTTCCACAAGGCAAACCTAACGATCGGTACTAACACTTGAATTAGCAGTTTTGTCTGTTGTTGTTTCTAATCCCACTTGGTCCATCGAAACATCTAGACTAAGTCGATGAATCCATGTGTACCTAGACCGATGAGTCATTTTTTTTTAATTCTAATGCAGCTGGCAAACACTTAGACAGCTTGGTCTTGATGCCTTAAGGCAAGCGCTGCACAGACGTACTCACTTTGCATTACCCAGGGGGCGCGTGTAACTTAAAGATAAGCCACGGACGCGGAGTAACAATGCCCCCGCAACGCTATACGATCCTATTAGGACCGGGACCTACGGTTTAAAATAGACTCCGAACCACTACAACACCCATGGGCAAAGCCGGCATTTGAACCCGATACCTGTGGTACCGAACGCCAGGGCGTTAGCCATTCGGCCATCAGGCCCCTGGGATGAGTCATAATAAAGGGTAAAAATCCAGCTTCTTTTTGTCCTTGACCTTGCGGCACAAGCATATGGGGCACCCTAAAGTAAGTTTGATTTTTACCACACTGGTTATACCCCCGAGCACATTGTTCCCATTTTAGTCGCCTTTTACAACATGCATATGCTACAGTATGACTATTCTAACCCGGATCCACACTGGGATTTCTCGTTTCTGCAAACAGTGACGCCATTGATACCACAAAATAATTTATACCTAAACCCCTTGACTTTGTGAGAATTTAAATCACCATTTTTGCAAATATTGTTGTTATTTTTTTTTTTTTTTCTTATTTGCTTTTCCCCTTCTGTGTGCAACAAATTATTCAAAAATAAGTACTTTATATGTACAACACTATAAAAAATGCGTCTAAAAATGCTAATCACAGCGTTTAAAAATGTTATATTCTTACTTGAAAAAAAAAGAACAGCAAACAAGAAGTAACCAACAATCAGAAAAAATGTACACATTTTTTTTTAGAATTAAAACATTATGGTCGAAAGTCCCAGACAATTGGGAAATATTCGATAATTTAAAAGAATACATTGAAACTGCCTGAATAGCCTCTACAATTAAATAGTGAAAGAATTTAAGCTAAAAATACTTAAAAAATACAACATTGAAAAATGGTTTGCTCATTACAAAAGACCCACAAAATTGATCCATCCTATTATGTAAAATAACCTCTTGCACAGAAATACTAAAAATTAGCAAAATATAAGTGAAAAAATAAAAACGGAAAAATATTTTTTAACAACTTTCATTTAATCTTTTCTACAATGAAATAAAAAAAAATAATGTTCGTTATAATTCTGAAGTTGAAAATTTTAAATTGTTTTTCCCTTTTGTTTGAAACGAAATTTTTGTTGAAGAGGTCAAGAAAAAAATAATAAAAATAATATTACCTCAGTTTTCCGACAAGAAGGCATCGTTCCATTTCAACACCAAATTTGAAAAGGTCCGGTTTTTTTTTTTTTTTTTTTTTTTCCCTGTCTGTTTTGTCTGGAAATCTTCCAATCACATGATCCGAATAGATTGTTCCTTTTAATGCTATGCTGAAAATTACATTCTGTTGGATGCCTGAGGTGTTTTTTTTTTTTTTTTATTAACCTCGCTATTAATTATAGTAGGATTAAACTTTATTTTGAATTATTTCTATGTTCATATTTTCTGTTTTATAAGTTAGTGATATTTTTTTTTTTTTTTTTTTCATATTCATTCTAAAAATCAAATAAAAAGGAATTCAACATACGGAATAAATATTAGTTCTGTTTTAAATTTGTTTTAACCATAATATTTTTTTTTTATTGTGAAAGAATTTTTTCAAAAAAAAATTTACTTTGCATTTTAGATCAAAAGAATTTATAAAAGTTAATATTTTATACATTTTTTATCAAAAGTAAAAGACACTTAATTATTTTTTTATTAATGAAAATATTAGTAATTTTTAACAGAAACTGTTACACAGCAGTTGCTGAAAAAAATTATTAAACTGTTGACAAATAAAAGAATTAAAATTTTTTTAAATCCTTTGAAAAAATAATAGCGTTAAGTTTTTATGAATATCAATCAATATTAAAAATTTCACTTTAAAAAAAAATGTGTGGAAGCTGATTTTTTTTTATTTTTTTTTTTTTTTTTTTTTATTGTTAAAGGAATTATTGACAAAATTTGAAAAATATTGAAAGGACTTTATTTTTTGCCTAGAATTTAAAACGAACCTAAAATTGTTTCCAATAATAGAAGTTTTGATGATGAAAAAATGAACGAATTTAATACTTTAACACACATTTTGTACACTTTTTCTAAATCTATTGATTCACTAAATAATAAATGTATTAAAAAAATGTAAGACAAAAAAAAAATGTAAAGCAGTTTGAAAAGAAATATTTTATGATGTATAGTAAATTCTACGTTTTACTTTAAAAGTATTATTTAATTTTGTTGGAAGAATTTATCTTTTCATTTGTAACATTTCGCAAAGCGCGGCTTTTTCTACTTAGTTTCAAAAGAATCCATTGAAATTTTTAGAGTAGAAGCGTATAATCTACTGAACAGTGTTTTCATGAAACAACGAACTACTTCTTAAACATTATAGTTGCTCACTTAAATAGTTTATACAGTTTATCTCAAAGATAAAGAACGTTAAAAAGCAAAACTTTCTGCACTTAGTCTCAACAGAATCCATCGATATTTTTAGAGTAGATATGTAGTATAATCTAATGAACAATATTTTCATAAAGCAGCGTTATAATTGTTCACATAAATAGTTTATACAATTTAAATTTTCGTCATGCTTTATAAAAGCTAATAAAGGCGTTTCATAAAACTGATCAATAATAATAAATTAAATTAAAGTATAAAAAATCAATTGAATAAAAATACAAAAATCTTAGTATTTTAATATTTATTGCAAATAAGTTTTTTTCTTTTAACAATGGTTACATTCAAATACTACTGCTAGGGACATTATCACTGGAAATTTTGTAATTATGGGTTTAGATTAAATAAAATAAACTTGTAAAAGCAGACACGAAGAAATGCGTCATAACCATTGTTTACAAAATATTTTATTGTGAAATAGCAAATATTATTTTATTCGTAATTCAGTTTTTTTTTCATACCTTACCGTACAATCTTATTTATGCAAGTTCAGTTTACATTAACTATTTTCCAAGCAGGCAAATTTAAGTCTTGTAATGCCTAAAAGATTATAAAGTCAAAATAATATTAAATTATAATTATTAATTAATATTAAATTATCATTATTATATTAAATTTATCAAATAACAAATAAATAAAAATCAACCAACGAATATGTAGCAGTAATAAATAAGTTTTGGTTTATCGCTCTACGGTCATCTTGTGCATACGAGGGCTAAACAGATCGGAACCTACAATTTAGAGTGGATTCCGAACCACTAATAAACATCCATGCCACAGTCAGAATTCAAACCTGAAGCCTGCAATACCAAAGGCCAGAGAGCTAGCCACTTGGCCTACTGGCCGCGTATAAATAAGGCACCAGTAATTAGCTAACATGCTTTTTGAATTTTTCTACATGTGCCGTTAAAATAAGCTAATGCCAATTTACTGAATTTCATAACTTTAACGTCTTCCTTTAAATTGGACAAAATGCAGTGTGATCTGGCGCATTCAGTGTTTTCGGTACCAATCGAGTTTTGACACGTTGGAGGCCCAAAATGGAATTGATCGATCCTTTTGAAATTCCAACAACATCGGCAAGGTCTCTTATTGTAAATCGACGGTTTTCAAGCCCCAAATCTTTAATTTTTGGACGTGTACTTCGTCGGTGGAGGTTGATGGTCGGCCAGAGGGCTCTTCGTCTTCAACGCGTTCTCTGTCTGCTTTGAGCGGTTTATACCACTTCTAAACTTTTCTTTCCTAAGAATGACCGAATGCCTTCTGCAATATTCTATACGTTTCAGCAAACAAAACTGAATGCAATTTCTTTGCTCAATTAGTTCAGGCATTTCAAAAATCGCCGGAATCAGTTTTAGCGTCTCACAAAGCCAAGCGTAACTCAAACACTTATGAATATTTTGACGTCAAATTTCCCACAGATGTCAAGGAAAGTGCCTAAAAAAGAAAAGAAAAAAAAATAGAAATTCCATAAACCCCGGTAATTTTAAAATGAAAATTGGTCTTACTTTTTGGACACAGTGGTATGTCAAACAAACGCTATCGAATCTCTGTTGAAATTAATCAATTTTAAATAAATTAGACGCTTCGCTTACAATTGGATCCATAGTTGGTATAAATGTTTATCAAATGTCCCTTGCACCGAGATTTCTGTAGCAGCGATGCCTGCTTGTTGAAGAATCATGGCTCATAACATCGCTCATATCCTCACATTAATCAATGCGAGGATATAGGGAAGTGATCCTTTTTCCCATTACATTGGAATGATGGATGAGCCCAAGTTTAATAATGGATCGAAATTTATCTCGGCGATTGAGGTAGGGTCAAGAGAATGCGTCTTCAAGGGGTTATTTTTCAATTCACTATTTTTTGTGGGATTGGGGGAGGAGAAAGTCGGTCACCTGCGTGATATACTTTCCAGACAAGTTCCAGGAAATGATTTATTTTCTTTTGAGAAATTTGTATTTTAATGTAGACGTAAATGTGTTAATTTTTTTCATTCCCTCTGTAGTCATTCTTGATTAAGATTCATCCTTGATTTTGTTGGAGAAGAGCGTTGGGTTGGAGAATTCAATATTGTTTGATGGATGGTCGATTTTGATATTTTTGTATAGTATACAGTCAAGCCTATTTTTGTGTGAGGGATAGCGATCACATAAAAATATATCTTGAAATTTAGTAAGTAGTAATAAAATATATTATTTGCAATGCATTTAAAAACATTTTCATACGGTAAATAGGGACAGCATAAAAAAAGTCCCATAAAAAAGAGGTAACGAAAATATGTAAATCAACTCCTCTCATCAAATAAATCATGTAATCAATCCTCACACTTAATCAATCATGTAAATCAACTACCTCTCATGTAATAGCATTCGTGGGCAGTGAGATAATATATAATATCAGGTAATCTATCAGTTGGATTTTTTTTTAATTTGTATGTTATTTTGACAGCCATCTGTTGTTTTCTTTTTTAATTACATTTTTTAATTAATTTTTATTTATCATATGCATTTGATGGAATTTTTTTACGTACTGCACAAAAAAAAAAAAAAAATAAAATAACCGCATAAAAAAAGTTTGACTGTACTGTTTCTTTTATGGGGTCTTCATGTTTCACCCGGGTTTCCACAAATAATTTTTGATGCGAAAATAGAATACATTTTTGAAAGAACCTACTGAAAAAAATTCCTTTCCGGTTGTGGAAAAGGGAAATTTATACATAGTGTCGTTATAACACCATCCACTCATACTTATAGTAGACACCGCAATAATCAACGAAGAATTAGCGCCTTAAATAATCAATTTTTCTTCAGATGCAGTTTTGTTTCACGATCTTTGTATTAAAATTTTGAAACTTGCTTTTTATATTATAATTTGCTCCTTTACGTTATAACTAGCTTTTTCATGCTAATCTAGTGATATATTTTATAAGAGGTTATTTGATATTTAATAGATTTGACTTTAGAAATTGGTAATTAGAAAAAATAATTTTTAAATATTATTGGTAAAAGCAATGTGATAGTTAACTCCCAAAAATGATTTTTTTTTTCATATGTAGTTTTGTTTCAGAACATTTTTTTTTTTACTAAACTTTAAAAAAAAAAGCATTGTTAGAATTATTATCAATATTTTTTCATCTTCAAAATTTTTTAATTAGAATCAAAATTATAATCCTCCTATTCATCGCTAGAGCTTTCAAGATCATCTTATAATTACTGTGCTATTATCATAAAATATATCTTCACTTTTACTTATTTAAAAAAAAATAATAATAACGCAAACTGTCACAAGCAGTAAATAATGTGTAGCTTTTCGCTAATCTTTTTGGTACTGAAGGTCATCTACTGAAGGTCAAATGTCTGTGAAACTACTTGAAATGTGCGATAGAAGGAATGTTGATAGATATACGATGTCACGAATGAACTCTTTACCTTAAATCATATAAAAGCTCTCAAAATACTCGTTTTAGCTCGGAGTTAAAAATTAATTTTCGCTTCAGTTATTTCTAGATATTCCGAAAAGATAAAATAATAATCCGTTAAAAGATAATAATATAAGACAAAGATAATCCGTTAAAAGGTTAAACCCACTCAGTTTATTTTTCGCTAGATTCCATCCCTTTCTATCAAGTCTAGGGATGAGTCTTTACTTGAATTTGATTTCATTTTTAAAAATCAAAACAGATGAATAAATAAATCGTCTTAGTTTTTAACAGTAACAATTAATCTCAAATAAATGTATTGAATTTAGATTTAAAAAAAAACGTTATATATATATATATATAGGTGATTATCAAAATCATGGAACACAAGGAATCCTTATATAACTATAGGATCGCTTTTGTCATGTAATACAACTTGGATTCACCTAAGAAACGAATTAAGTTATACAAGTACTGAATAGTATTTAGAGGAATATTGAACCATTCTTCATGAAGATATTATGAAAATTCTGGGAGAGATACAGGTGGAGCATATTGATTCCGGATTAATCGCTCTAAACTACATCATAACAATTACATGATATTAAGGTCTGGGAACTTAGCGGGCCAAGGTAGATATTTCACTTCATCCTCGGGTTCATCAAATCATGGACGGGTCCCGCTGCATTAATAAGGGCATTATCATCTTGGAAAATTCTATCTGCTGCAGGAAACTAAGTTTTCATCATAGGATGGACTTGGTCAGCTAAAACTTCTTATACATCTCCCCAGCGATCCTTCCCTTCATGATTACGATTGGGCTAGCAAAAACCCCGACATGGCTGCCCGTACCATTAAAGATCCAGTTCCACTCTTATCAATTGGAAGGAGACAATCATGATCATACGCTTGTGCAGGTGTCATTCAAACGTGTTGTTGGGAGTTTTATGGTTGTGGAACCACTGTAGACATTATTTGGCATTAACAGATGTGACAGGCAGCTTGGGAATTACCGCTCTGCCGTAAATGTCAAGTGTTTATGATGATGCCTCCTAATTGTAATTATTGACACTGGAGAATCGTGATACTGATTAAGCTTTGCACTTTTGCTGCAGTTGTTTTCTTTTAGACAATACAATCCTCCTCAACCCTCATCGGTCTCTTTCATTCAGCTTCTCCTTCAGTCCACTATTTTGCTTTGCTGAGCTTGTCTTGCCGCGCTATGTGTATGCTGTCATGATTTTAGAGACCGTACCTCTAGAAACGCCTAAAAGTTGGGATGTTTTTATCACAGTTGCTGCAACTAGTTGGGAATCCTACAGTTTGGTATCTTTGAAAGTCTGCGAGGTCTGACATTTTAAACTTTGACAAAAATTCCAAGATATACAACATCACCAAAGCTACCTCATACTACCATGATGTATACTTTTTATATTAAAACAGACACTGATTACTAAGATTACATTTTAATGATTACGAAGCTCATTCTTAAGCATCTATTTTATTCACAGATGTTTCCATTATTTTGAAAACTACCTGTAACATATATATTACAGGTGGTTATCAAAATAATGGAAATTACCTGTGAATAAAAGAGACGCTTAAGAATGCGCTTTAAAGTCTCTTTTTTTATTCACAGGCTTTCTTATATATATGCATATCATTTTTTTTTTATTAAAGTATATTATGGATTCAACTCGTATTCCTAGGAGTAGTTAAGAGTTTTCCAGATGATAATTTTTTTTCATTAAAGAAACCCTAAACATATTTATTATTATATTTAAAAAAAATTAATTGTAATTTTGTCTTCACAACAACAAATACAATTTCGTCATAATCAGAAAAGGCATATTTAATAAACATGCAATTAAAAAGAACATGAATTAAAAAGTTTGAAATGAGAATTCTCAAATTTGTTTAACGAAAGTTCAACTAATCTCATGAAAACTCGAACGTATTGCTGTCATCGAACTGCTCTTTAACTGTGACTTGACCAAATGACCACCCGACAACATATATTTCTCCTCTAACTGGCATCTAACACTTCACATTCAGTTGGCATCAAATTAGATCAGATCACCGAACACACACTCGTCATTTTAAATACCAGGAAATGATAATGTTTATGCTAATCATGTCAATTTCCCAAATTCACTCGTACTAGAGCATGTCAATCTAATGAGCAGTACATCCAACTGAGCTCTCATACATACATACATACATACATGTTTTAGGGATTTATAATTCAAAACATGTTGTGTTGTGGATCAAAAGTTTATAAAAAGAGAATATCAATTTTTTAAAAAGATAATATAGAGTATTCTGAAAGAAGATTCATTCTTTTAAAGTTTAACAATCTTAATATTATTTAAAAAATTTTAATAGAATTTTTCTACGGATAAAAAATAAAATTGGATTAAATTCATCCATCATTAATTCGCATTTTATTTAAAAGCAAAGAAAATAACAATGCAGTTTTTTAAATTAGCAAAGTATTAATAATATTTATTGAAATGGATAAGCACTACCTATGCAAAAAAGTTAAAGTTATGATATCATTTTAAATTATATCATAACTTTTCTCAGAAAACGCAACATATCGCTATTCTGAAAATTTCCTTTAACATACATGATCAATTATTTCATTAGCTATTTTTCTAAAATTAAAAACAAACAATATTCTTTATTTATTAATCCCTTTAAAAAATGGAGGGCTAATATATGATGAATCAAGAAATAAACGTGTAATTCATAATCTTGATAGAAATCTTAAATTTTCGAGCTTTAAAACAACTGAGAAAAAAAAAGCAGCAAGAATTAAAAATGCTAGCTCGAAATTAATATTTTCTCATAAATTAATATTAATGAATGAAAAATATGTATAAGCTTTTTTTCTCCATGTCATTTCAGTTATGCTTTTTTTTTTTTTTTGTGTTTTTAGAAAAATTGTTAAGCAAGAATTAAAAAACAATTAAATAGTGATGGTGCTTGATTTTTAAAGTTTTTGAAATATGCAGATTTTATTTTTAGTTTTGGTTTGTATATTGCCAAAAGATTAAAATGCAATTAAAGCTTTGTTTTCGAATACTAAATTGTTATTTTATTATTATTTTTTAATGCTGCCGTAATTTTCAGCAATAATTCATTGCTAAAACACTGTTTTATATCCATAAATATATTAAACGCAAATATATTAATTATTTTTTTTTTACATTAAATATACTAAACAAAATAATTAAAAAAAACCTAATAAAAATTACTTTTTAATTATAATATTTGGCTTGACTTTTGTAATGATTTAGAGTAAAATTGATAAATCATATGTCTTTTATTTATAGATTTACAATATATATATAATATTTGTATGTATATAATATCTCTCTCGCTCTCATACATACGTACATATATATATATATAAATTCTGCTGTACATGTGTTTGTCACTGAACTCCTCCTAAAATGGCTTGACCGATTTTGATGAAATTTTTTGTCTGTTTTTCACAAAACATGGATAATGTTTCTTATGCTATCACCTTTGTTCTAAGTCACCACCAGATGGTGTTGCAATATATCAGCTTCTGTACTGTTCAACCAATGACAAGAAAATTGTTAATAATATACAAGTATGGAAAATATGTTCACTCCATTCACTTTATTGTTGCTTGCCACCAAAAGGCGCTACAGCATTTCATCTTATATGCCGTTCAAATGAAAGTCCATGAAAATTAGTATACACATATATTGAACATGCAGAATACATTCGCGATATGTAATTTTCTATAATGCATTTTTTGGAAGAACAACGTATGCCGGTTTCTGCTAGTAGTGAACATATATATATATATATATATATATATATATATATATATATATATATATCTGTTATGAACAAACATTTTGAACAACAATGAATATTTTTGAACAAACATTTCTAGACTATATATGTCTAGAAATGTTTGTTCAAAAATATTTGTAGATCTAAACAATCTTGCATTTTTTAATGCTTTATTTAGCTGCAACCACATAAATTTTTAACACAATAATATATCAATAAATAAATTTAAAAAAAAAAATTGCATAGAGTTTTTGCATACAGTCTAGTATGTTATTGAAAAAAAATATCTTGATCAGAGAATCTTGAAAAAAAGATCTGATCAATAAAATATGGAATAGTAAAAATTCTGTAATAAAATATGAAACGTTGAATAAAAATATGTTTCTTCAGTATTTCAATATTTAAATTTTTATGAAACTGAAGCTGGATCATGATTCGTGTTTGAATCTTTCGCCAAAATCTAAAAATCTTTTAAAAACCTAACAGTTATAGTTTTAAATAAAATAGAATTAGAATAACTTGGAACCTGCAAGAAAAGTTTCGATCAATGACTATTTACACTAGTAAATATGCTATTGATTGCATGTTATAAGAAAGATATTGTACGTGGAAGGAAGTTTGATTAAAACAAGTAATATAAAAAAAATATTTTTAAAGTCAATTCCTACTTTTTTTCTCTATATTGCAGATATAAATAATTTTCATTCATTTTTTTAAGTTCATCTGGAGCCATCTATTGGTAGATATATGCAACTTAATTCTAAAAAAACTAAAATTAATTAATCAAATTTAATTAATGAATTAATATTTGAAAAAACTGTATTCATCATCTGTAAAACTGTAATATCAAGTGTCATCCACTGCAAGTTAAAAAATGTACTTGAAAACTTGAATGGATGAATAAAAAGTATTTTATTAACGATTGAAAATTTGAATAAGATATATATAGGGAGAGTGTGAGCTAATAGAAGGAATTGAAAAATATTGTTCTGGTATTTATTGTGTTCAAGACTCTTGAGTGCATTTCAATTGAATTATTTTCAATTTTGGGAAAATCAGTTGTGGACGGCATCGGGTGAAAAAGAAATGGGAGTTAATTAATTTTTTTTTATAAGTTTAAAAATGAGTAGAAAGTTTCTTTCATATTCTTGAATTGTCTTGGAGCCTTAGAAGTTCTTTTTTAGTGAGAAGAAAGAATTTTTCTAACAAACTGAAAAAATAAAAATTGATAGATTCAAAATACAATCACATAGCTATTATTAAGTAATTCTACATCAGCCTAATGATGTTTGGTTTGTTCGTCACTCTACAGTCATCTTATGCACACTTTAGGCTAAACAGACTGGGACTTACAGTTTAACGTGGATTCAGAACCATTACAAACACCCATGGCACCGCCGGGACTCGAATTCGAAACCGAGAGCACCAGAGCGCTAACCACTACTCGGCAATTCAGGCCCAGCCTAATGATGTAAATGATGGGCTTACAAAAAAAAAAAAAAAAAAAAAGGAAAAATGTATTTGTGGAACTACAAATGGAAAAACAAAAAGCACTGTTCACATTTATTTCTACTGTTTGAAATTTTAAGCTGCATTAAATGCATACGAATTTTAGAACTATAAAAAATTTTCAATTAAAACAGCCAGAAAAACAGTCTGTAAATCCAACAGAAAACAATTATTTTATAAAAAAAAAACTTAAAAAAAAAAAAAAGCGAGATTTTGAAAGTTTCCGTAAAAAGCACATTTAAGGGCTTTCCGAATAATTAATAGTTTTCGTAATATAATATTGATAAAATTGAACATTGAGTCCATTAAAGTATTGAATTTTCAAAATATGTGCTACAATTAAAATAAGATTTCTTTTTTTTTTACCCCCTCAGTATTTGAGATTTTTACGTTCAATTTAAGATAAATTATTTCTAATATTATAAAAGTAAAGGGTCTAAGAATCAATATGTCAGTGAAAAACATCGACATCATTTAGTGAAAAATTCAAATTTCACTTTCACAATCTTATTTCTATAGAAGATTAAGTTTCTTTTCTGAAAAGATAAAATCGTAAAGAGTTAAAAACAATAATAATCCTATTGCAGTTTGATACAACAGAACTTTGCAAATGTTCTGAATGTAGAGAATTGCCACCATTCAAAAAAATTATTTTTGCATTTTCAAAATGCTGAATAAAACATCCTGAGCAACACATGCATTCTGCAATTATACAAAACTCCCAACATTGCCGCAGACAGTTTTTAAAGAAGTTAAATAGATTGCAGATTATAATCTATTAGTGAAATACACTCACGTCCATAAATTAAGGATAATGAAGTTCAGGCAAAGAAAGAGACAGAAGCAAAACAAATTTGACATATTTGTAAAGTCTATTTATTAAACAAAAGGTAAAGAGCAAAAAAGATGCTATATGTTTGACATAATTAATAAAAATTGCGATTTTTACTCCCTGGAGCAAATTTCAAAAAAAGAACCTATTTACAAAAAACAGTATAACATGGTTAGTATGATGGTTAATATGGAGTATGTATCCCGGACGATGCAATACAGGCCTTACAACGCCTAGGCATGCTGAGTATCAAATTATCAATCTGATCTTGGGGAATATTACACCACTCATCAAGCAATGCCCTCCGAAGTTCCGGTTGACAGGTGGGAGGGGGTTGACGGGCTGCAATTCGTCGGCCAAGCATATCCCACACATGCTCTATTGATTCAGTCCGGTGAGTATACTGGCCAATCCATACGGGTGATATCCTCCAATTGAAGGCCTTCGTCTACAATGTTTGCACGTTGAGGACGGGCGTTGTCATCCATAAACAGAAATTCTGCACCCATGGCGCCCCGAAACAAACGTACATGTTGTTCCAGAATGGCATCCCGATTGATGTGGCCAGTCATCGTTACACTCTGAACATGCAGGTCAGTTCTGGAACCAAGAATAATTCCTCCCCAAACGAGCCATCCTGCACCACCGTAACGGTGTCGTTCAATGGTGTTCTCTTGGTGGTAACGGGTACCTGGCGCTCTCCATATGAAAGTCCGGCGAGAATCAGACTGCAAACTAAACCTGGACTCGTCGCAAAACATCACACTAGACCACTGTTGAGGTGTCCACAATGCATGCTCTCTACTCCAGGTTAATCGCAGGCGACAGTGAGTTGCGGTAAGCGGAACACATCTGACAGGCCTACGAGCATATAGACCAATGTGCCCTAAGCGTCTGTACACGGTCTGCCTTGAAACTGTCGTACCGGTAGCTGAGAGAGCTGACGAGACAGGTCTGATGCTGTGCTCCGTCTGTTTCTTTTGGCAGTAACTGCTTAATACCGGTCCTCATTCGCCGTTGTAACTCGGGGCGACCTGTGCTGTAACATCTACTCACCTTACCATCATCTTGGAATCGTTGCCAAAATCCTGGAGATGACACTCTGGGTGATTCCAAGTTCCTCGGATATTTCCAGCTGGGTACGTTCTCATTCCAGTCGTCCGATAATTCTACCACCTAAAAATCATCCAAATGCTTCCTTTGTGCCATAACTATGCGGTTATTGCACTGAATGGCTTTTAAAGCGCTTGTGAACAATTTTACTTCTTTGCCACCATTCCTTATATACCCCTCTCTTACACTCGTCATTGTGACGTACTATCCGCGCCATCTGGTGGTTTCCTGTAATTTGCATATTCTTCTTCAAGATGTGTGTGATAATTTTATAGGTGAAATTTTTATTTAGAGTTTAATTTCTGTGTGATTCTGAATTATCCTTAATTTATGGACATGAGTGTACATAGATAAGTTTCCTTTGGTATTCTAACCTATCTCTATATAAAGGAATAGTTTTGCCTCTCTGTTCGCTTTTCCTAAAATTTGAAAACTAGAACATTTAAATTTCCATTTTTTTTTTTTTTTAATTTAATTTTTTTAATCATTCGTAGCTAAAAATTACGAAAAAAATTATCATTAATAATTTTTAATTTTAATAAAACTTCAATTTTTTATTGTCACTAGATGGCGCTAGTTAAAACTGAATGCGTAATCTGATGATGCCATTATTATAAAAATAAAGGTACGATTTTTTACTGTTTTGACTGTATTAGTTTTCAATTTACTTTTTAAGATTATTTTTCTTAAAGAAACTGAAATGTTAAAAAAAAATTAATTATTAGGAATGCCTGGATAAGAATGATTGATTTATACGATTTAATGTGAATTTTTCAAAATCTCAAATCTTTAAAGGCGCATTTCCATTGACAATATGACGTCTCCATTGATGGATCAGATTAACGATCGAGAATGAATGACAGTAGGTTGTTTGATTCACAACTGCCAATCATTCTCGATCGCCAATCTGATTCGATTCGTTAAAGTTGACGTCGCGTTGCCGATGGAAATGCACCCCAATTCTGGAAAGAAATTTTTCATGATAAAAATTACTAAAATTAATTTTTTTTTTCTTTTTTGTAATCGAGCAACACAGAATCATATCTTCTAGTGACAAAAATGTGGATGTTTAAAACAAGTTAAATATTTATTTTGTTGTTTAAAAAAATAGTTTTACGGACAGTTTTACGTGAGTGGATATTTTCGATCAGTGATTGAAAATAATGTGCTGAAACAAAATTATGCTGTATAACAAAATGCTTCCTGTTTTAATTTTTTTTTCTCTGAAAAAGTTACGGTTTTATTTTAAAAAAAAAAAGAAGAAAGTTCTGAGCAAATTCTTTTACATGATTTACAGAAGCAATTCCAAGAAACAAGTCATATTTCAGATCTTATAGATTTTGTATTTTCCATTTACAACTTCTGTATAAACATCCATAGAAGATGTGCGTAGGACATTAAGCGAATTGAAAAATTATACAGCAATCTAAATTCGACACACTTTTGGGATGACCCAGTAAACTTACAGAATTATCCAAATTGTCAATTCGTTACACATTTTGATGGGTCTGAAGGCCTTGTTTGATGAATAGATTCTTTTTCTTAAGGCGCCGAAAGATAATTAAGAACTTCTCACTTTTGGATATGCGTTTGTCTTCAGGAGATTATTTATAGTTTGGCATAAAATAGAATTGATGGTTATTATTTGCAGTACATTTGGTTAAATAGTTTGTAGAAGTTTTATAACTACCTAATCTTCTTTGCAAAGTGGCATCAAATCAAATCCATTTTATTTATAAGCAAAGAAAAATTATTCACTCATTTAGACACATTTTCAATTGAAGACTAAGTAATATAGAAAATAATAATGTATAAGAAAATTAAACACTCAAATTAAAAATATGTTTATTTCTTAAAATTAAATGCAAATATAAAGTCAATATGTAGTAATTTAACTTTCAGAATCAATAGTTTTCACATGCAGAATTGAAGATAGAGAACTTCGCACATGTCGATTAGCCAGCAATCAACCAGTCTGTCAATTAGCTGTCAACCTCTAACTATAACAAATTACCGTTGCAACATTTTTAAATGTCAATTTAAAAGATTAATTATTAATTCAGGATTGATAGACACATATTGGCATGAACAATTGCATATTAAATTTATAAAAGTTTATATATATAATAAAGATTGTATTATTAGTTATCTATATTTAATTTGGAATTTTGTCCTTTATATTAAACATATAATAATAATAAGACCGTCAAAAGCCAAAACATGTTACTCTGACATTAAGACAATATAATAATTATACTATATAATAATATATACTTTATCAGGAATGATCAGAAATTCTTTTAACTCCAGGTCTCATGTACTCAATGTTATTTAGCTTATCTCGTTGAAAAGAGAAAAAAAAAAATTAATTTATAATTTATGCATATTTCATATCTTTAAATATAATACAATAAAAAAAGTAAATAGCGAATTTGATGCGTGATATAATGGTTGGTTAATAGGTGCTTTATTGTTATTTTTTATTTTTGTAGTTACCAAGATACGGAATACGGATTAGTTAAAAGGCTTTTAATTTATATTCATACTTAAAAATTTTACTAAGTTAATATAAGTTGATCCACACAGTTGTCCATCCCAGAAGTTGATCCCGATTTTTAATGTAATATTCAACACTGACCAGATACTTTGCTGAGCGCAATTTTAAACTGAAAACATTTTTTGGATTAATAAATACTGTACATTTAAAAAAAAAGATGCGTAGAAAGAGATACGTCCAGGCTAATAACAAATTATCTTTTCTTGCTTGAAATAAAATAGTTAACATTGAATACATTTTTTATAACATTCAATGTTTGCTTGTTCATGAGCTAAAGCGAGACCATGTAACCTTTTTAATATTTCATCACTATCAAAAGATGTTAAAAAAATACGAATAATATAATATTTCAGTAAAATAGAAATATGATGCAGTTTACCACAAGAAAATATGAGAGTGTCGCGGTTACTGCATTCTTGCATTATATACATCGTATATTTCTGAATATGAGCTGATCTGTGTATAAGCCGAGACTGCATGTTTTTTAAATTTTATTTTATTGTTATTATTTATTTATTTTAATTTATCGAAAATTTTCATAAAATGAATAACTCACTTGACTTAAATTTTTTTTTTTTTTTTTTTTTTTTTTGTAAGCGTAAGAAATATTAATTACGAATTAAAAAGTACTGTATTTAGTGATATTTGGCGATGGAAAAACCATAAAGGTCTTTTTTCCCCATTTGTAAGCAAATGGAGAAAAGTCGAAGTGAAAACAATATAAGCAGATCGAGAATCTAATAAGCAGTTATTTTAACTGGCTTTGATAAAGAAAAAACAATCCCAAATACTCTTGATAACATTCGATATGCAATTCAATTCCAAAGTCTACAAATCCATACGTTTTGCTTCTGCTATGCTTATAAACAAAGCACAAGACCGAATCCCTTAAAATTGCTGGATCAGTTATATGTTAAAATATAGTAATTACACATTATTATTAGTTATATTAAATTAGTCAGTTACATGTTGCAATGTCTACAGTTGCAAGTGGAAAAAACATTTAAAGTACATGCAAACGACGAGAAACAAGAATTATTATTTCTAGCTGATCAATACATTTAACTTATATAATAATTATGTAGTTTTCCTAATTAAATTGTTAATAATAAAATAAATATATATATATTCGAAAATTTACGACATAATATACACTTTTGGAAAATGTTTAAGCGAGAATTGAAGACTGTAACTGTGTTTTTTTTTTTTTTTTTAATTGGAACATTTTGCTCGCCACTTGGCGAGTATTTGTTAATAAAGCTCTATTCTCTTCCTGCGATAATTGGAGTAAGATTGGAAATTTTTTCAGCCTCTACTTTTGAAATTTCTTTCAAACTAATAAATAAAACGAAGTTGAAATTAAAAAAAAAAAATAAACTATTAACCAATTATAGATTTCAACAACCCTGAAATATTCCGTCTAAAATGTAGTTTAACGCCAAATGCGAAGCTTAATGGCAACCCTGTAACTTAAATAAATCCATGTGTTTGTCTTCTAATAGCACAATTTTATTTTAAGATATTGCTTGTATTAGAACATGACAACTTTCCTAATGAATATAATTGTAAAAAATGAGGATTTTCATACTTAAATATTAATAAATGATACTTTTTTACCATTTTTAAACACTAAAAATTCAGTTTACTGCAAAAGTAGGTGCTTACTTGTTGGATAATATTGATTTTGTGTAATCTTGCCAGTAAGTCAACAATATTAGTTTAAACTTACATTGTGTTACAAGAATTATAAATGCAATATGATAGCTTCTTTCTTATACAGCTGGTTAACATAAATGTCATCATGCCAATTTTGAATGATAACTTTGATGTAATGAAAAATAATTTCTTCCACTAAATTTTACTAACACTACTTTATAGTTTGAAGTATTAAATAAATTAAAAACTATTCATATTTTTACTTAGATTTAAATCTAATAGTATAATTTTGTTCATTCATTTATTTATTTGATAAATAATGTTTATAGCATTAACCAAATAGCAATTTTAAATAAATGTTTATTTATATTTTTAGATTAAAAATAAAATGAACACAAAATGCATTTTTATTCTAAATTTTTATATTGCACCTATTTTATATTTTACTATAGTACTTTCTGCTTGAATTTTTTTTTTATTTAGTTAAATTTATTATTACTTATTAACTTAATATCTCTTTAGTCCAATATTTTTATTATAATGATTTTTTTACGCTTTTAAAGATTTGATTTGTATTCCTTTTTATTAAAATTCAAATATTTCTACTTACTTTTCATGACAGATATTTATTTAAAATCAGTAAAATTTATTAATTTGTTCATTTCAGAAACTCTATGTTTTCTTATTTCACTTTAATCTATGGAGATATGTTTCTGTAATGTTAAAATCTTTTAATGAAAAGCTTTAGGTTTGTTATTTTAAAGTAATTAATTTAAGATAATTGCATGTTTTTACTGAAAATTATATTTGAAGTTTTTATTTATATGTTATGATTTCATAATTTTTTAATATTTTTATTTATATTAAAATATGTTACCTATTACAATTTAAACTTACTTATAAAAACATTTTATATTTAAACTTTATTTATTTTGTAATTTAAAATACTTCCTAATTAATGACACATCAATAAATATACAAGTAATTATATCTTATTTGCATTCAAGACACAAAATATATAAATTATAATAATATATTTAGGTTATTTTAGAAACAACATTTCCTCTTTTTTTTCTAAACAATTCAAAATAATCTATTGTATTATAATTTTAATGTATATTATTCTACTATTGGTTTCAAAATATATATTTTTTTTTCTTATTGCATTGTAAAATAACTTAAATTCAGTTTGAACAGCATAGTAAAAAAAAAAAAAAAAAAAAAACAATTAAATTATTAACATTTTAGACTGTTTATTTAAAAAATGCAAATCATTACTTGAAAAAGAAGTTCTCGTTAATTAACATTTTTTATTAAACACAAAGGAATTTGAACAATTTTATAAAAGTAAAAAATTAAAAAATACAAAAGTTATTTTATAATTAAAAAGTTAATAAATGAAGTTGTTTCTTACATATTCAAGTTAATATTTATCTTTTAAAGGGTAAAATCTTTTTATCTCAAATTAGCAACAAGGCCTGATGAAATAAATATACAAAAAAATGCTTTTTTAATTTCACACAAAGATTTTTGTTTAAAGAAAAATCTTTCTTCATCTGAAAGAGGAATTTCAAGGAAGATATTCTTTATCTCTATCATATCTTTATCTGAAAAAGTTGAACTTTTGATAAAAATGATTACTGTAGTCTGATGGTTAATAATATATGGTGACAGTTCAAAATTAATTACATGTAAATAAAGCAACAGGTAAAAATGATTTTTTTTTAAAAAATAAAATCCAAAAATATTTAAAAAGTATACTGAATTTGATTATATCACATTAATGACATGTAAAAATATTACTAATGTATTTAAAATTAAAAATATATAATAGTTCATATTAATTGTTATTTATTTTTATATCCTACTATATTTATATTTACGGCTATTAAAATTGTTAATAAAAATCTTTTAAATTAAAAAAAAAAAAAAAAAATTATAAATGCTTACAATGGTAACCCAAAAATTAATTTTCCAAATACATTTCTTTTAGCTGTACTTAGGACTGTGTTTCTTCAATTACAATTCTTGAAAATGTGATGTGACTGATCAATTAATTTTTATATTAAATAAATGGTTTTTTCAGATGATGTCTGGTGATAAATGATTTAAAATGGCAGTCTGCTGATGATTGTACAGCATAATTGGTGTTTAGAGAAGAGCCATCTGCCAATCCAAAATTATTTAAAGTTTCACCTATCATAGAAGACATCTGATCATGCTCATAGGATTTAGAAACATTCATGAAGGATCCAACATTGATGTCTTGAGAAAAATTATATTGTTGATTCACATGGGCTGAATGGTATGCCACATATCTTAGAATCTGAATGTTTATAGGATTTAGTGACATTATTGAAGGATTCAACATTGTCTTCATATTTGTTGTGATGGGCATGGTATCTTTGTTGCACAATTGCCATCTAAATTAACTTGTTGTAGTTGGTTGATATTGTGGATAAAGCATATCAAACCTTGATATTTTATGTTCATTATTACTTGAAGATGAATGTTCATAAGATTTAGAGACATTGATGATGGGTCCAGCATTGAAGTCTTGCGAAAAATTATATTGTTGCGATGAGTATGGTATGCCAAAAAGATATTGGGTGATATGTTTTCATATTTGACAGATGATGCACAATTGCCATTCAAATTAACTTGTTGCATTGATGTTGTAGTTGGTTGATATTGTGGATAAAGCATATCAGACCTTGTTATTTTATTTTTGTGATTACTTGAAGATGAATAGGTTTTATTTGATAAAGAATATTCTGGATAGTTATAGATATCATTTATTTGTAAGGCTGGATCCATAGCATGGCTTGTAGGACATTTTAATTCATGTGTATTATTTACGGGAAAAGAATTTGGCTTTTACATAATTTTTTAAAGTTTCAGGAGTCATAAAGGACATCATATCATCTTTAGAGGATTTAATTATGTCAGTTAAGAATCTGGTATAAATGGATTGAGAAACTTTTTGTTGTGATAGGCAAGATATATGAGGTAAAATGTCTTCAGAGTTGACAGATGATTTGCAATTGGAAACTAAATTATCTTTCTGCAGTGCTGGCTGATATTGTATAGGATAGTTTAACGAAGAAGGATCTTGAATGCTATTGTTTTCTGGGAAGGCTGGATCCATTAATTGGCTGGTAGATTTTAATTCAAAATTATTATTTGTATAAGGCAAATTTCTGTCTTGAAAATTCCATTTCATTTCAGGATTAATGGCATACTTCTGATTGTTTTGATAGGTTGTAGTTGGAACATGATTAAAAGTCGTAGCATCACTATCTTGTGAGCAACAAGGGTTTTTCATTGCATTTTCTGTTGGTTTCAAGTAAGGCTTAGGTTTCCGTCTTGGACGATATTTGTAATTCGGATATTTTCGATAGTGTTCTTGAGATACTAATGTAGCAAGCGTTTTGAAAGGTAGCTTCTTTTCCTCCGGTAATTGTTTCCATTTTTTGCCGAGAATTTTACTAATTTGATAGGAGTATAGCATTGGATTTTCTGCAGCAATTTTTTTCCTCTCTTCTACGCTCCATAGCATATAACTGTTCAATGGTCGTTTCACACGGATTGAAATCTCATGGCTAGCATTCATTATGAATATTTTATTCGTATTCGACTGGAAATTATTTCGAAAGCCCCAAATTCAGTATTCAAATACAGCACACGAATGTTACATTCAATCAAGGAACTTTATGCCTTATTAGCAAAAGATACTTTGTGAGAGATCATAAATATCCCCCTTTCATTTCGTAATTCTGTTTTTTCAATCTCACTAATAAATAATGTCCATCAATATATTATTAATTCTACTGTAGGAAAACGGTATGAATGCCACGTGTTTAGATCAAGTAAAGTAGTTCACTAAATAACTCACAATGGCAGCGAACAAGTCATGCGCACTTAAGGCAACCGAAGTTGATAAGTATGATGCCTCCACCGAAAAATAAGTTCTTCAAATAACTCAGGCTTATGGCAAAAAAATTTGATGAACAACACATTAAAAAATGATTAATATTATTCAACTTTTTATTGTGGATTTAATTTATTTTGCAGCTCTCATTTTGTCACATTTAAAAAAAAAAATTTTTCCTTAAATTTGGGTAATAAAACTGTACGAATTACGTGAGTTTTGACTGTCGGTTACATTTAAAACTAACCTTAATGCCGGAAGAAATGTCTCCATGGCTCATAATTTTTCCCATTTACAACATCCACTTGTTAGTGAATATTTATTATTTATGTTTCTTACTTCTCGTACAACTCATGAATTTTTTTCGATTTTTCATTATTTTCTAATCTTCTTTTGAGTTCTTCGATTTTTAGACTTCGAATATTCCAAATATATTTATGAATTTCAACATCATACGAAAAAAGAAAACCTCCACGAAGTACTGTGAAAGTGACTGAATTTTTTTTTTTTTTTTTTTTTTCAATAATTAAAAAAGAACACCCAGAAAAGTCTTACAATTAACTATTCAGCATTGTTTCAAAACTGAATAACTCGTTTTGTATATATACATTATTTTCCAGTATAATGTGTATATACAAAAGGCGTTTTAACAACTTTCGGTAAACCATGCAAAAAAAAAAAAAAGGAAGGAGGAATATCTTACTCAAACACTCACACATGCAATGTGTGTGCATAAATTTTCGAAAATGAACAAATAAATAAAATAAAATGCTCAATTTCTTTTGTGGCACATAAACAATTAAACGTCTCGTATTAACAGCCAGATGCCTGGCTGGAATTTTTTTTCCATACGACACGCAAATTCAGACATTTTCCTCTGAAAGTCCTTTCATTACCTGTTGATGTTGGTATACGTAAATGATATAGGCCTGATTTCTGTAGCCGAGTGGCCAGCGCTCTGGTACTCGGTACCACAGTTTTCGGATTCGAATCTCGGCGGTGCCATGGACGTTTGAAGTGGTTCGGAATCCCCTTTAATTCGTAGGTCCCGTAATGATCGTAGATCGTCACAGAGGCCAATCACACTTCTCACCCACACCATTCCCAAACTGTAAATACGCAACTCAGGTCTAGCGCAGTGATATGGTGTGGTGTAGTAGTTGTACTAATAGTGGTGGTATACATAAATTGAATAAGAGACTCTAATATTTTTTGTATATATATATATATTACGAAACAATTGATGTATAAATGTTTTCAAATTTCTTTAGTTTTCCATACTATCTAGTGTTAAGATAGGAATATGTATATATATTCCTATTTCTGTATGCCCTGATGGGTGAGTGACTAGAGCTCGGTGCCACAGGTTTTGGGCTCGAACTGCGGTGGTATCATGCATGTTTTGTAGAGGTTCGAATACACTTCCCGTTCGGTCCTAGCCCCCGCTTTAATGTGACCGTAGAGCATTAGGCGTAGGGTTGACAACCCAATCTCGTAAAAAGAAATTATCTTCTATTTCGAAATATATCAGTTGGCAGACGGCCTTGACCCACCATGGGGTTGTTGCGCCAATGAAGAAGATCGTATGAATAACTTACAATGTTACTATTATTATATTTCTATTTGCATATCTGGTTTTGAAAGTAAGATACAACGACTAAAAATTTTTTTTTATGAACTTGAAAACTAATGTTTAATAGTTTTATTACTTACTAACGTTTAATATTTTTTTGTAAACTACTATATTTATATTTACGGCTAAAAATTGTTAATAAAAATCTTTTAAATTATAAAAAAAAAAAAAATTCAAAATCCTTAAAATGGTAACACAAAAATTAATTTTCGAAATGCGTATACGTATCGAATATATACGTATACGAAGATACGTATCTTCTAGCTGTACAGGACGGCGTTTGTTCAAATAGCAATTCTTAAAATTTTCTGTAATGTTTCCTCTATGCTTGTATGAATTAAATGGTTTTTTTTCGTGTTATTTGATGATGTCTGGCTATAATTATGATTGTATTGCATAAATGGTATTTAGAGAAGAGCCATCGGCTCATCCAAAATTATTTAAAGTTCAGCTATCAAGGAAGACCTCTGATTATGTTCATAGGATTTAGAAACATTGATGAATTATCCAACATTGATGTCTTGGGGAAAATTATATTGTTGCAATGGATATGGTATTTCACAAGAGATATCGGGTGATATGTCTTCCTATTTGACAGATGATGCACATTTGCCATCTAAATTAGCTTGGTGCAGTGACGTTGTAGTTGGTTGATATTATGGATAAAGCATATTAGACCTTAGATAAGTTGTTGATATTTTATGTTCTTGATTACTATATGATAAATGTTCTTGGATTTAGAAACATTGATGTCTTGAGAAAAATTATATTGTTGCAATGGATATGGTATTTCACAAGAGATGTCGGGTGATATGTCTTCCTATTTGACAGGTGATGCACATTTGCCATTTAAATTAGCTTGGTGCAGTGACGTTGTAGTTGGTTGATATTATGGATAAAGCATATTAGACCTTAGATAAGTTGTTGATATTTTATGTTCTTGATTACTATATGATAAATGTTCTTAGGATTTAGAAACATTGATGTTTTGTTAAAAATTATGATGTTGCGATGGGTATGGTATGTCACAAGAGATATCTGGTGCTATGTCTCCATATTTAACAGAGGATGTAGCATGTGATTTGATTAGTAGTTCCTTTACCTCCGGTAATTGTTTCCATTGTTTTCCAATAATTTTACTAATTTCATAGTTGTATAGCGTTGGATGTTGTAGTTGGTTCGGCTATTTTTTCCTCTGTTCTATGCTCCATAGCATAAAACTGTTCAATGGTCGTTTCACACGGATTGAAATCTCATATTTATCATTCAGTATGAATTTTTTTATTTGAAATCAACCGGAAATTATTTCGAAAGCGCCAAATTAAGCAGTCAAATACAGCACACGAATGTTGCATTCAATCAAGGAACTTTAAGGCTTATTAAGAAAGGGGAATATTTACGACATATCACAAAATATACCATCATTTTTCAATTTTATTTTTTCAATCTCACTAATAGGGATGTTCATGTTCATAGAATTTAGAAACATTGATGAATTATCCAACATTGATGTCATGAGAAAAATTATGTTCTTGCGGTGGATATGGTATGTCACAAGAGATATCGGGTGATCTGTCTTCATATTTGACAGATGAGTCACAGCTGCCATCTAAATTAACTTGTTGCAGTAATGTTGTGGTTGATATTGTGGATAAAGCATATCAGTCCTTAGACAAGACCTTGATATTTTATGTTTATGATTATTAGAAGATGAATGTTCATAACATTTAGAAACATTGATGAACGATCCAACAGTGATGTTTTGAGGAAAATTATATTGTTGCGACATGTATGGTATGTCACTAGAGATATCAGATTGAATGTCTTCATATTTGACAGATGATGCACAATGGGAATCTAAATTAACTTTTTGCAGTGACGTTGTAGTTGGTTGATATTGTGCATAAAGCATATCAGCTCTAAGATCAGACCTTGATATTTTATGCTCGAGATTACTTGAAGATGAATAGGTTTTAATTGATGCAGAAAATTCTGGATAGTTACAGATAATATTTCTTTGTAAGGCTGGATCCATAGCATTGTTTGTAGGGCACTCTAATTCATATGTATTATTTACGGGAAAAGAATTTGCCTTTCCATAATTATTTAAAGTTTCAGGAGTCATAAAGGACTTTATATCATGTTCATAGGATATAATTATGTCAGCTAAGGATCTGGTATAAATGGGTTGAGAAACATTTTTGTTGTGATAGGCAGGGTATATGAGGTAAAATGTCTCCATATTTAACAGATGATTCACAATTAGGAACTAAATCACTTTCTGGTGTAGTTGGTTGATATTGTATAGGATAGTTTAATAAAGAAAGATCGTGAATGCTATAGTTGTTTGGGAAGGTTGGATCCATTAATTGGCTGGTAGATTTTAATTCAAAATTACTATTTGTGTAAGGCAAATTTCTGTCTCGAAAATTCCATTTCATTTCAGGATTAGTGGCATACTTCTTATTCTTTTGATAGGTTGTAGTTGGAACATGATTAAAAGTTGTAGCATCACTATCTTGTGAGCAACAAGGGTTTTTCATTGCATTTTCTGTTGGATTCAAGTAAGGCTTAGATTTCCTTCTTGGACGATATTTATAATTCGGATATTTTCGATAGTGTTCTTGAGATAAGAATGCAGCAAGTGTTTTTACGAAAGGTAGCTTCTTTTCCCCCGGTAATTGTTTCCATTTTTCGCCGAGAATGTTACTAATTTGATAGTTGTATAGCGTTGGATTTTCTGCAGCTATTTTTTCCTCTGTTCTATGCTCCATAGCATAAAACTTGTTCAATGGTCGTTTCACACGGATTGAAATCTTATGGCTAGCATTCATTATGTATATTTTATTCGAAATCGACTGGAAATTATTTCGAATGCCCCAAATTCAGTATTCAAATACAGCACACGAATGTTAAATTCAATCAAGGAACTTTAAGCCTTATTAACAAAAAAGATATTTTGTGATAGGTCATAAATATCCGCCTTTCATTTCGTAATTCTATTTTTCAATCTCACTAATAAATAATGTGCATAAATATATTTATTAATTCTACTGTAGGAAAAAGGTATGAAGGCCACGCGTTTAGATCAAGTTAAGTAGTTCATTAAATAACTCACAATGGCAGCGAACAAGTCATGTGGACTTAAGGCAACTGATGCCTCCACAGAAAAATAAGTTCTTCAAATAACTCAGGCTTATGACAAAAAAAAGTTTGTTGAACAACAACAACAACATATTAAAAAATGATTAATATTATTCTACTTTTTATTGTGGATTTAATTTATTTTTCAGCTCTCATTTTGTCACGTTTGAAAAAAATTTTTTCCTTAAATTTAGGTAATAAGGCTTTACGAATTACGTGCGTTATGACTGTCGGTTACATTTAAAACTGTAACCTTAATGTCTGAAGAAAAATCTTCATGATGCATAATTTTCCCGCATTTCCCATTTACAACATCCACTTGTTTGTGAATGTTTATTCTTTTATTATTTATGCTTCTTACTTCTCATACAACTCGTGAATTCTTTTCGATTTTTCATTATTTTCTAACCTTTTTTAAGGTGATTGATTTTTAGACTGCGAAAGAGATTGGATTGATTTTTTTTTTTTTTTTTTTTAAGAAAATTAAAGAACACACAGAAAAGTATTACAATTAACTGTTCAGTATTGTTTCAAAACTAACTGTTTTTATTTCCAGTATAATGCGTATATACAAAATGAGTTTCATATAAAAGGCGTATTAACAACTTTCGGTAAACCATGCAAAAAAAGGGGAGGGAGGGATATCTTACTCAAACACTCACACATGCTATATGTATTTTGTGTATAAGTTTTTCAAAAATGAACAAATAAATAAAATAAAATGCTCAATTTTTTTTTTTTGTGGCAAATAAAAAATTAATGTCTCGCTTTAACAGACATTTGGCTGGAATTTTCTTCCGTACGACACACAAATTCGGGCATTTAGCTCTAAAAGTCCTTCCTTCATTACCTATCGCTAGGTTGTTGTTGGTATACATAAATGGGAGGCCGAATGGCTAACGCTTTGGCGCTCGGTATTCGAATTGGAATCCCAGCGGTGCCATGGTTGTTTGTAGTGGTTCGGAATTCACTTTAAGCCGTAGGTCTCGTATGATAGTAGATCGTCACAGAGGCAAATCACACTTCTCACCCACAATCATTCCCAAACTGAAGGGGCCACTCAACTCTAGGCACAGTGATATGGTGTGGTGTAGTAGTAGTATACATAAATGGATTAAGAGGCCCATAGTATATATATATATATATATATGTATACGAATATATATACACTGAAGTGACAAAAGTCATGGGATACCTCTTAATGTCGTGTCGGCCCTCCTTTCGCCCGGCGAAGTGCAGCAACTCGACGTGGCATGGACTCAACAAGTCGTTGGAAGTCTTCTGCAGGAATATTGAGCCATGCTGTCTCGATAGACGTCCATAATTGTGAAAGCGTTGATGGTGCAGGATTTTGGGCACGAACAGACCTCTCGATGATGTCCCATAAATGCTCGATGGGATTCATGTCGGGTGATCTAGGTGGCCAGATCCTTCGTTGGAATTGTCCAGAATGTTCTTCAAACCAATCGCGAACAGTTGTGGCCCGGTGACATGGCGCATTGTCGTCCATAAAAATCCATCGTTGTTTGGGTATGAAGTCCATGAATGGCTGCAAGTGATCTCCAAGTAGCTGAACATAAGCATTTCCAGTCAATGTTCGGTCCAGTCGTACCAGAGGACCAAGTCCATGCCATGAAAAAACAGCCCACACCATTACGGAGTCACCACCAGCTTGAACAGTGCCTTGCTGACAGTTTGGGTTCATGGCTTCGTGGGGTCTGCGCCACACTCGAACCCTACCATCAGCTCTTACCAACTGAAATCGTGACTCATCGGCCCAGGCCACGGTTTACCATTCATCTAGGGACCAACCGATATGCTCACGTGCCCACGAGTCGCTGCAAGCGATGTCGTTCTGTCAGTAAAGGCACTCGAGTCGGTCTTCTGCTAGAATAGCCCAAGAAAGCCAAATTTCTCCGCACAGTTCTAACAGACAAGTCCCCTTGTACGTCCCACATTGATTTCTGCGGTTATTTGACGCAGTGTTGCTTTGTCTGCTAGAATTTACGACTCTTTGCAGACGTCGCCGGTCTCGGTCGTTAAGTGCAGGCGGTCGACCACTGCGCTGTCCATGGTGGGATGTTATGCCTGAAATGTCATACTCTCGGCACACTCTTGACACAGTGGATCTGGGAATGTTGAATTCTCTAACGATTTCGAAATGGCATGACCCATGCGTCTAGCTCAACCAACATTCCGCTTTCAAAGTCTGTTAATTCCCGTCGTGCGGTCATCATCACGTCAAAACCTCTTCACATGAATAACTTGAACAGAAATGAAAGCACTGCGCATTTATACCTGTTCTACGCGATGCTACTGCCATCTGAACATTTGCATATTGCTATCCCATGACTTTTGTCACTTCAGTGTATATGTATTGAGAAACAATGTATAAATGTTCTCTAATTTCTTTATTTTTTTCCATACTATCTAGAGTTCAGTCATATATATATATATATACTATCTGTACGCCATGATGGTCGAGTGACTAGCGCTCGGTGCCACAGGTTTCGGGCTCGATTCCTGTTGGTGCCATGGTTGTTGTAGTGGTTTGGTATCCACTTCCCGTCCGATAGGTTCCGGTTTAATATTACTGTAGAGTGGCATAGGGTTGACAACCCTACCACGTAAAAAGAAATCATCTCCTGTCTCGAAATCTGCCAATAGGCAGACGGTCTTATTTCACCTTGGGGCTGTTGAGCCAATGAAGAAGAAGAATGAATGTGTATGATACTGGTGCTCGTTGCCACAGGTCTCAGGTTTTGGTCCCGGCGGTGAAATGGATGCTATGGTTCGGAATCCACTTTAAAACGTAGATCCTGGTCTAGTATCCATTGGGCTGACAGTCCTATCCTGTAAAAAGAAAGCATCTCCTATTTCGAAATATACCAGTAGGCAGACGCCCTTGACTCACCATGGGGCTGTTGCGCCAATGAAGAAGATCGTATCAATAACTTATAATGTTACTATTATTATATTTCTATTTATATAACTGGTTTTGAAAGTAAAATATAACAAATAAAAATGTATTTTTTATGAACTTGTAAATTAATGTTTAATATTTTCATTAGAAACATATTACCTGGGGGCCTGAAGGCTGAGTGACTAGCGTTTTGTGGCACATATCTCGGGTTCGAGTCCCGGCGGTGCCATGTATGCTTGTAGTGGTTCGGAATTCTTTTTAAACCGTTTTTGCTGACAAGCCTAGCCTAAAAAAAAAAAAAAAGCATCTTCTCCACGAAATCTGCCATAGCCGGTTGGCCTTGGCCCACCATGTGACTATTGTGCCACTGATGATATTTAATACTTGCTGTTTAATTTTTTTTATCTCAATTAGAGCAAAAACATCTTTAGCTTTTAAATATTCATTTTTCAATGCAGCTGGCAAATACTCAGACCTTGATATTTATATGCCATAAACAGCTCTGTACCGATGTTACTGACGTAGCATTAGCTAGGGATTGTGATAGGCAAGCTCTATGAGGAAAAATGTCTTCATATTTGACAGATGATTCACAATTGGAACCTAAATTATCTTTCATCACTGCTGGTATAGATAGTTGATATTGTATAGAATAGTTAATTAAATAAGGATCTTGAATGCTATTGTTTTTTGGGAAGGTTGGATCCATTAATTGGCTGGTAGATTTTAATTCAAACTTACTATTTGTATAAGGCAAATTTCTGTCTTGAAAATTCCATTTCATTTCAGGATTAGTGACATACTTCTGATTGTTTTGATAGGTTGAAACATGATTAAAAGTTGTAGCATCACTATCTTGTGAGAAACAAGGGTTTCTTATTACATTTTCTGTTGGATTCAAGTAAGCCTTAGGTTTCCTTCTTGGACGATATTTATAATTCGGGTGTTTTCGATAGTGTTCTTGAGATAATAATGTAGCCTGTTTTTTGAAATGTTGTTTGTTTTCCTCCTGTAATTGTTTCTGTTGTTTTCCGAGAATTTTACTAATTTGATAGTAATTTTACTAATTTGATAGTAGTATAGTGTTGGATTTTCTGTGGTTATTTTTTTTTTCTCTGTTCTATGCTCCGTAGCATAAAACTGTTCAATGGTCGTTTCACACGGGTTGAAATGTCATGGTTAGCATTCATTATGAATATTTTATTCGAAATCGACTGGGCATTGTTTTAAAAGCGCCAAATTAAATATTCAAAGGCAACACACGAATGTAGCATCCAATTAAGGAACTTTAAGCCTTATTAACAAAGGGGATATTTATGACCTATCACAAAATATCCCTTTATTTTGTAATTTTTTTTCCATCTCACTAATAGGGACGTTCATGTTCATAGGATTTTAAAACATTGAGGAAGGATCCATCATTGATGTCTTAATAAAAATTATATTGTTGCGATGGATATGGTATGTCACATGATATATCGGATAATATGTCTCTATATTTGACAGATGATGCACAATTTCCATCTAAATTAACTTGTTGCAATGATATTGTAGTTGATTGATATTGTGGTTAAAGCATATCAGCCCTTAGATACGACCTCCGTATTTTATGTTCATGATTACCAGAAGATGAATGTTCATAGGATTTAGCGACATTGTTGAATAATCCAACATTGATGTCTTGAGAAAAATTATATTGTTGCGATGGATATGGTATGTCACAAGATATATCGGGTGATATGTATTCATATTTGACAGATGATGCACAATTGGCATTTAAATCAACGTGTTGCAGTGAAGTTTTAGTTGGTTGACATTGTGGATAAAGCGTATCAGCCCTTAGATAAGACCTTGATATTTTATGTTCATGATTACTAGAAGATTAATGTTCATATAATTTAGAGGATTATTTATCTTATTATAGAAAAACGTTATGAAGTCCACTCGTTTAAATCAAGTAAAGTAGTTAACTGACTAAATAAAAATGGCTGCGAGCAAGCCATGTATACTTAGGGCAACCAAAGTTGATCGTGATATTTATACTGCAAGAGTGATGTCTCCACTTTAAAATATAGTTCTTCAAACAACTCAGGTTTATGGCAAAAAAGTTTGATGAACAACATATTCAAAAATGATTAATATTATTCAGTTTTTATTGTGGATTTAATTTATTTTCCAGCTCTGATTTTGTAACATTTAAAAATTTTTTCCTTAAATTTAGGTTCTAAGGCTTAGAATGAATATCGTGCGTTATGACTATCGGTTACATTTAAAACTGTAAGCTAATGTCAGAAGAAAAAAATAATTAATAATTCTTATTTTAAAACATCCACTTGTTAGTGAATGTTTAATCTTTTATTATTTATACTTCTTATTTCTTGTAGAGTTCTTTCATTATTTTCTAATCTTCTTAAATTCATTGATTTTTAGACTTCGAATATTCCGAATATATTTAAGTATTTCAACTACACATAAAAAGCAAATCTCTACAAATTTCTGCGAAAATGATTGAATTGAAAAAAAAAAAAAATGTTTTTCAAAAATTAAAAAAAAACATCCAGAAAAGTCTTACAATTAACTGTTCAGATTGTTTCAAAACTGTTTTTATTTCAAGCATAAGGTAAGCAAAATGAGTTTCAAATAGGAAGTGTATTAATAACTCCCGGAAAACAATGCAAAAAAAAAAATTCTTAAACATACACACACACACACACATGCAATAGGTATTTCATGTATATATTTTCAAAAATGAACAAATAAATAAAATAAAATGTTCAATTACTTTTGCGTTAAATAAAAAATTAAACGTATTACCATGGAAATTTATAATGGTACGAAATCCACATTAAATCGTTGGTCCCTGTCTATCATGACTGTATAGCGTTGGGATATTTGTACCCTACAAACCAGATTGACGGAGAAATTTGCAGTCAATGTTTGGGATAATCACGACAGTGCTCTGATGTCATAGGAAATTGCTCCCCAGACCATGACTCCAGGTGTAGGTCCAGCGTGTCTAGGTCGCAGACAATCTGGTCATCTCTGGCCTCTTTCTGACCAACACACGGCCATCACTGGCACCAAGGCAGAACCTGGTTTCATCCGAAAACACAACAGATCTCCACTCCTCCAATGAGCTCTGTCTTGACACCACTAGTGTCGCAATCGAAAATGGCTTGAGTCAATGGAATGCACGCTACAGGCCTGGCTGATTCGGAGCTGTCGTTAAAGTAACCGATTTCTAACAGTACGTTATGTCACTATGGTACCAACTGCAGCTCGATTTTCTGCCGCAGACGCAGTACTATGCGCCAAAGCCGAATACGGTGGTCACTTTCAGTTGTGCCACGTGGCCGCTCATAACCCGGTCTTCTTGAAGCAGTACCATCCCTTGACCACTTCTTCCAACAATCATGCACAGTGGACACATTCCGGCCAAATCATTCTGCAATATCGCGGAAAGGAAATCCACCTTCTCTACCCCTATTATATGCCCTCGTCCAAAATCGATGAGCTATTGATAATGTCTTCTTAAAGGCATTCTTGGCTAATATTAACTCAATACGTCAAATTTAAATATCAATAGCGTTCACGAATTTTACACAACGCATTTAAGGCAAACCTGATTTGTATGTTCCGTGTTGCTCTACACTTATGCGAAAAGCGTAAAAAGTGAATCGGGCCATCTTTCAGATGTATAAACATGCCTATCAAATTTCGTTAATCTAACACAAGTCTTTCTTGGTGTTGGGATTTTTCTGTCAGTGTATTTATATATAGCACAATCAGCTAAGGAACTTTAAGGCTTATTAACAAAGGGGGTGTTCGATAGCTCAATTATACACAATAAACTCAAGTAATCTTCGACACAGACACGAAGAATGACACATACTCAAATGGACTGTATAAAATTTTCTCCTTTATTATGCAGCCATCAAGCTCGTAGATGCCTGCCACACGACCGTTCTCTATGGTCGTAGTAGTACAACTCAGTTTATGCAGACATCAAACTCATAGATGCCTGCCACACGACCGTTCTCTATGGTCGTAGTAGTACAACTCAGTTTATGCAGACATCAAACTCATAGATGCCTGCCACTTCTCTAAGGTCTTAGTAGTACAACTCAGTTTATGCAGACATTTCATAGATGCCTGCCACACGACCGTTCTCTATGGTCGTAGTCGTTTATGCAGACATCAAACTCATAGATGCCTGCCACACGACCGTTCTCTAAGGTCGTAGTAGAACAACTCAGTTTATGCAGACATCAAACTCATAGATTTCTCTAAGGTCGTAGTAGTACAACTCAGTTTATGCAGACATCAAACTCATAGATGCCTGCCACACGACCGTTCTCTAAGGTCGAAGAAGTACAACTCCGCCTTCTTACATTCTTTCTCTCTCACCCGAGCTCACCCCCTGCCAGACACCCCCACAGACAGGATGTTTTTCTGGACATAGGGCGTTGACCTCCCCTAAGCAGGGGGACATGGGTTTCGACGTAACAGGGGGTATTTATGACCAGTCACGAAATATCCCTTCATCTTATAATTAAAATTTTTCATCTGTTATTATCGTGTCCATGAATTTAAAATATTATTATTAAAGTTAGATCAAGTCAATAGTCTTTGATAGCGGTCGCTAAAGCAATGGCGCCGCTTCCCTATACAGAACTTCTCTATTGGCGCCATACCCAATTGCAAAACATGGGGAGTGAGTGCTGGTCACTCTAGAATGTGCTTAGGTGTTAGGAAAGGCGTTGGGGCAATTCTGCAGGGGATGTATTCCCTGGTCTTGTCTGGGAGAATCTTCATCCCTCTGTAATGATTAATTCTGAGTCGGCTAATAACTGATGTCAACTTCCTTGGGCAGTTGAAGTCCGTGATTAGTGGCTTAAAGTTATGAGGAATTAGTCGGCTTTTGGCAACTGCTTTAGCATCTGTGATGGTAGTCCTGGGTTGATCATTGTTCTTGGCTTCTTTGGCTAAAGAGTCAGCGCATTCGTTGCCCTCAATGTTGACATGTGCAGGAATCCATTGAAGATGACATGATTTGCCTCTACAGTGTAGAGTCTCGAGCAGAACATTTATCGCAGAAGTGATGTTAGTATCTTCATTTTTAATTGCTTCCAGAGCCGACTTGCAGTCAGAAAAAATCACTAACCCGTCAGTGAGGCCTGAAATATTTGAGTTGTTTAGATATAAAGCAACAGCCTCTTTAATTGCTATGAGTTCGCTGGTGAAGTTTGAAGCTATCAGGCCTGTGTTCATTTTATGATTTTATGTTCATTTATTATGTGCATACATTTTATTTCTACTTCCATTTGGAAGTAGAAATAAAATGCCTCACCTCCCTTATTGAGGAATTTTTCAGCAGATCCATCGGTGTATGCTATTGCAAGATTACCTTGTGAGAACTTATTTATGGTATCAAGGCCTATTTGTTTGAGAATGTTGGAGTCGTCTTTTTTTTTAACAAGGTTGCAATAGGTTGAAATCAAACTTAGTTTCACTTAGTGGTTTTCTGGGAAAAAGGGCTCTTGAACAAATCAGAGAGGAATGTTCCAAATTTATCCGACTTCTGATATCTTTATCAAGCTGTAGAGTTGAGGATCTTTTGAGTCTGGTTGAGGCCTTCCATTCATTAAATACTCTGGTAGGGATATGATCCATGTTATTACTATGAAGTCTAATAGTAAATTTGATGGTGGCAAGGTTGCGTCTGTTTTCGAGAGGAGGTAGGCCACATTCTGGTCCAGCCTTGTTGTTATTGGTTGAGAGACTGCTCCTATAATGATTTTCGATGCTCTGTGTTGGACAGAGTTCATTTTAAAGACTGGGAGCTTGGATTCCAAATCGGGGCGGCGTTTTCAAACAGAGGTCTACTGATGGAGTAGAATGCGTTTTTACAGTTTTAGGTCTTGATCCCC
>BPLR01006055.1:0-28468 GCA_021605095.1 Caerostris extrusa | reverse complement strand
ATTTAAAATAATTAAATTTTCCTCTATTGTCTTAAAAATTTAATTCGTGATTAATTTCAAAATTAAATTTTGTATTGTTTCAAAATATGTTTCCAAATTTTTAAGTTTAAAAGTAACTCATAGGCTAAGATTTACAATTCTGTTATTTATTTTACTTGTTTCTGGATTAAATAAACAATAATCTTTCATGCTTGCAGTAAAAAAATATCAAATTTAATTTGGCTTCTAACAGAATTTTTTCTTTGAATTTTTACTGATGTACTACCAGATGTAAGTTTACGTGCAATAGAAGAGCACCAAAACTCGTTAATCCAAACTTTTGTTGGGAAAAATCTTCAATATTATGCCATGCTAAACAATAGACAAATTTCAAAATAAATTGATGGGCTTTTTTTGTTATATATATTGCAAAGTCTTGAAAATAAAATATCAAACTGAAGTCTTCTTCAACTTTTGATGTGGGCGAAGTAAGTGATTCAGGAGTACCAAGTAACTCAACATTTCCACAGAATATGTGGCTACAATACATAAAATAAATCAATTTGCTGAATCTTTTATTTTCAATGCCAGTTACTCTACGGTACTCAAATTCTGAAGTCGAAGTTCATCCTCTACTAACATAAAAGTAAAACACGGGTATTCATTGAGGGGTATTTCCTGTGGCCTTTTACTGAAAGTGAGAAGGCTTTATCTTTGAAAACCCACATTTCACAAAAACAACTCTGGCACTATCATGTTGCGCGTTTTATACAACACGGCATAGCCCTTTCTCTGTATAAATCTCATTTTATGCCCAAGCGATATATCAGCTGCAAAATCTCAGTTCAAAATTTCAGTTTGCACGCTTTTCTCAAAAAAAATAAAAGACTCAAGCACCTTATAAATTAAATATCACGAAATCAAACATTCAATACCTTTTTCTCATACAAAAACGTGATATATGATCAAGTTTACTTTGATAGAAGCAACTGAGAATCCTACAGGTTAAAAAAAGAACAGTAAAAAAAAAAAGTCCTCGAATTTTTTTCAAGGAGAAACTGAATTGCACCAAAGTAAGAAAACCCCACGCAAGTTTTACTCTTTCTCTCCCGTATCCTATCTTTTTTTATATATCCTGCATACAGGATTTGGCACGGGACTGCCCTTTTCCTCCTGAATCCGGGATCAGGATACTCATCCCTGATAAGCCCCAGCGCTGCGCTTTGATCTATTTGCATAATCCACCCTGTTGCCATGGTAACACCTTTTTCTCACCTAACGCTACTTTTGAGATATCGCGGAATTGTTTCCTGCCCCCTCAAGAAGGAGTAATTCCCAGGTAAGAAAAACTGAAATAATATATAAAATTCATTTTTGACATAGATACTGGCTTCAGAATAAATTGTTATAGATTTGTGCTTAAAGGATTTGCGGAACAATACGTTTATTTCAAAAATTGTATGTTTTCGGTTCTGTTTAATATTATTGTTTTGAACAATAGGTTTGTCTGACGTCATAATAAATAACGCTACGTTTATTAAAGAAATTATTTATTTCGCTTCGGCGCTAGATAGAATATAATGGAATATTAAATCAAATATGGTCTTGCAAATAGATTTTAATTTTTATTAAGTCAAGATTAATTATTTTTGAAGTTTAAATAATGGAAAATATTCATGATTTTTAAATGATTTCAAAGCTCATATAATGAAATGTTTTTTAACCATAAAAATACTCTACCGTCAAAACTAATTTGACGTGATGAGTTTAAATATTCTTTCAAATAAAAAGAACTCATTTTAAGATTTAAAAAATGAATAACATATATTTTAACAGAAAGTATTCAGTTTTTAAAGAGAATATGAATATTTAAAATGAATATAGATAATTATGTGAGCATTACTTCAAGATAATTGACTTTTCCTATATTTTCATTAAAATAATTTTTGAAAACATGTTTTAAAAATTTTAAGTTTAAAAGTAACTGATTCAAGACTTCAATTCCTAGAATTTGTATTTTTCTAGAATTAAAATTTTCAATTTCTAATCTTTTCAGATCCTTCATAGTATTAAAAATGTATTAATATTTAAACATTTTTAAAAAATATCGTCGGTTTTATAATGTCTATATGGAACTGGTTTTGGTTTTATATTTGTTTAAGTAGCTTTATCATTTCTGTAGAGATTGTACCTAATTTTGAAATACTTAAATAATAGTATGGCCAGTTTTATAAACTAGTTTTAGTTTTATATTTGTTTATGTATCTTTATCATTTGCCTTAGAAATTGTACTAATTTTTTAAATACTTAAATAATAATAAGGTCTATTTTTATAAACTGGTTTTAGTTTTTTATATTTGTTAATTTTTAAATATTTAAATAATAATGTTAGTTTTCATAATGTGTCCTATTCATAAAATAGTTTTCAATTTATATTTTGTTTACTATGTATATTACCTTTTATTATGTAATGATCTAGATATTGTTAAAAACGGTAATACATTTAATTAAAAGGAAATCCACAGGTACCAAGTTCTACTGTGCCCAAAAGAAAGACCAGTTTTCAATTTAAATTTCCCGGTCATATGGTATTTCAATTTTTTTTTTCTTTTTAGGTTGTTGAAATTGTCCTTGACCCTCTATGTGAAATTTGACGTCAAAATATTCAGTAGTGTTTGGGTTACGCTTAGCTTTGTGAGACGCTAAAACTGAATTCAGCGATTTTAGAAACGTCTGAATTAATTGAGCAAGATCAAATAATAAAATACAAAAATCTTCAAGAACCATCTGTCAGTTAGATATAGTTTTATACTTCACAAAAAAAACTTTATTTATCGAAACTTTAATTCTTTCATTGATTAAAAATTAGTTAATATTTTTAAGAGTTAGTTAATATTTTTAAGAATTAGTTAATATTTTTTTAAGAATTAATTAATAGTTAGAATTATTCATATTATTAGTTAAGAATTATTAATATTTTTATAAAATACTATTTAATTAATTTTTATGAAAATTCTTTTATTTTTTTTTTAGGGTTTTTGGATTAAATAACAATAATCTTTCTTGTTTCGAATATTTTTTTCTTTTGAGACTTTTTATCTAATATTACCAGGTAGCATAATTTGCACAATAGAATAAGAACAAAAATCCATTCATCAAATTCTGTTGGAGAAACTTCCAATTGATATTATTTATATTAGTGCTATTTAATAGATTGAAATGCAATATATGGGCAATTTTGTTGTTATATATATTACATGCTGTTCAAAATAAATGTCAAACTGCAGGTCTTCGACTTTGACAATGAAGTGGTAGATTCAGTAGTACCAAAGTCGTTGAACATTACCACAGAAGACTGGCTACAATACTAATTTATATAATTTTTATATTTCATCAAAGTGTTATGTATTTCTTTACGGTGTTCGTTTAGTATCCTCATCATTATTCAATTCCTTCTATTAGCTCAAACACTCCCTATATATATTTGTTCAAATTTTCAATCGTTCATACAATACTTGTTATTCATCACTCAAGTTCAAATATATTTTTTTTTTAACTTTTTCAGTGGATGGTACTTGATGTTAATATGTTTTTCAAATATTAATTCAGTAATTAAATTTAATTAATTAATTTTAGTTTTTTTTCAATTTAAGTTGCATATATCTACCAATAGATGGCGCCAGATAAACTTAAAAAAATGAATGAAAATTATTTATAAAGAAATTTCTGCAGTATAGCGAAAAAAAAAGTAGGAATTGACTTAATTTTTTTTTTTATATTTCTTGTTATATTATCTATGTTACCATGCAAGAATAATAGTAAACACAACAATAACAACTCATTATGTTTCAATTTTTAATTCAAAATGTCTATTGTGGGTCTAAATGTAGTAGGGGATATATAATTTTATATGCGCCCCGCGGAGTAAGGATGCCTTTCTTTTGGGTTGGCTACCCTGATCTAAGATATTACATTCCTAAGATATTATATTCCATCCTTTTACTGACTAGCATAAATGCAAACCTGAGATATAAGAATGTGAGGGTATTTCCTTAAATTTTGCACAATGAAAGAGTTTTTATCTGAAAGCTATATTTCAAAGGCAAAACAACTCTAATGCTATCACATTTGCGTATATGTATCTCGAGAAAAAAAAAAACTTTTATGCTCCAAGTGATATATCAGCTGCAAAATCTCAGTTCAAAATTTGCAGTTGCTCTCTTTCTCACATAAAAAAAAAAGAATCAAGCGCCTTATAAATTAAATATCACAAAATCAAACCTTCAATACCTTTTCTCATACAAAACGTGATATATGATCAGGTTTACTGACAGAGCAACTCAGAACTAGAGGTTAAAAGAACAGTAAAAAAATTCTTCGCATTTTTTTCAAGGAGAGACCGAATTGCACCAAAGTAAGAAAAACCCACGCCAAGTTTACTCTTTTTCTCTCCCGTATCCTGTCTTTTTATATATATCCTGCATCCAGAGATTTTGCACGGGACTGTCCTTTTCACTCCTGAATCCGGGAGAAGATACCATCCCTGATAAGCCCCAGCGCTGCGCCTTTGATCTATTTGCATAATCCTCCCCGTTGCCGTGGTAACACCCTTTTCTCACAATCTAACGCCACTTTTCGAGATATCGCGGGAATTGTTCCTTGCCTCAAAAGGAGTAGTAATTCCAAGTAAAAAAAAAACCGGAAATAATATATAAAAATTCATTTTTTGACATAGATATTGAGCTTTAGAATAAATTGTTAAGATTGTGCTTAAAAGGAATTTCGGAACAATACGTTATTTCCAAGCCATTGTATGTTTTCGGTTCTGTTTAATATTATTGTTTGAAAAATAGCTGTGCCTGACGTCATAATAAATAACGTTTATTAAAGAAATTATTTATTTCGCTTCTGCGGTAGATAGAATATAATGGAATGTTTAAATAAATATGGTATGCAATAGATTTTAAATTTTTTTAATTAAAGTCAAGATTAATTATTTTTGCAGTTTAAATAATGGAAAATATTCGTAATTTTTAAATGATTTCAGCTCATATAATGAAATGTTTTCAACTATAAAAATAACTTAACGTCAAAACTGATTTGATGTGATGATTTTTAAATATTCTTGAACAAACGAACTGACAACTAATATTTTAAAAAAATTGAATAACATACATTTTAACTGAAAGGATACAATTTGAAATTGTTAAATTTCTGTTATTTATTTTACGTTTTTTGCAGTTAATGAGCAATAAACTTTCATGCTTGCAGTAAAAAAATTGAAATTACATTTGTTTTTAGAATACGTTTTTTCTTTTCAGACTTTTTTGCATGATATTACCAGGTAGTATAATTTGCATAATAGAACTCGAACAGTCAGTTCATCAGATTTTGTTGGAAAAAAAACCCGAATTGCTATTAGTAATATTAATGCTATTTAATAGATTAAAATTCAATAAATTGACTGTGTTTATTGTTATATATATATTGCAAAGTCTTGAAAATAAAAATGAATCTGCCGATCTGCAACTTTCTGTACGGAAGTAGTAGATTCAGTAATACCAAAGTAAATCAACATTACCATAGAAGACTGACTACAATACTACAAATATACTACAATACACGTAGTTCAACATTAACACAGAAGACTGGCTACAATACATCAAATAGAAAAAGTCATCGTTTAATATTTTTGCTTTTTTTATGTATATTTACTGTAAGGTGCCTTATTTTTAAATCAAAGTTCATCCTTTTACAGACTAACTTAAATGCATGCCCCAGGTATTCAACTAAGGAGGTATTTCCCTAAATTTTGCACAATGAAAGAGCTTTTATCTGAAAGCTATATTTCAAAGGCAAAACAACTCTAATACTATCATTTTTGCGTAAATGTATCTCGAGGGAAAAAACAAATTTTTATGCTCCAAGTGATATATCAGCTGCAAAAATTTCAGTTCAAAATTTACAGTTGCACGCTTTTCTACACGTAAAAAAAGAACACATAAAAACACATAACACATAAAAAAGAAGAATAACACATAAAAAAGACACATAAAAAAGAAGACATAAAAAAAGAAGACTCAATCACCTTATAAATTAAATATCACAAAAATCAAACATTCCATACCTTTTTCTCATACAAAACGTGATATATGATCAAGTTTACTTGACAGAGCAACTGAGAACTAGAGGTTAAAAAAGACTAAAAAAATCCTTGAATTTTTTTCTAGGAGAAACCGAATTGTACCAAAGTAAGAAAAACCCACAAAAGTTTACTCTTTTTCTCTCCCGTATCCAGTTTTTTTTATATATATCCTGCATCCAGGGATTTGGCACGGGAATGCTCTTTTCACTCCTGAATCCGGGATAAGATACCATCCCTGATAAGCCCCAGCGCTGCGCCTTTGATCTATTTGCATAATCCACCCCGTTGCCATGCTAACACCCTTTTCTCACAATCTAATACCACTTTTCGAGATATCGCAGAAATTGTTCCTGCCTCAAGGAGGAGTAGTAATTCCATGTAAAAAAAAAACCGGAAATAATATATAAAATTCATTTTTGACATAGATATTGAGCTTTAGAATAAATTGTTAAGATTGTGCTTAAAGGAATTTCCGGAACAATACGTTATTTCCAGGCCATTGTACGTTTTCGGTTCTGTTTAATATTATTGTTTGAACAATAGGTTTGTCTGACGTCATAATAAATAACGTTTATTAAAGAAATTATTTATTTCGCTTGTGCGCTGGAGGAAAATTATGGAATGTTTAAATAAATATGGTATGCAATAGTGATTTTAAATTTTTATTAAAGTCAAGATTAATTATTTTTTTCAGTTTAAATGTTTTCAATCATAGCAATATTTTAACGTCAAAATTGATTGGGCGTGTGGGATTTTTAAGTATTCTTCAACTAAGGAACTCACAACTAATATTTTTAAAGAATGAATAACATTCATTTTAACTGAAAGTATTCAATTTGAAATATGGATATTATGAACAATATAGATAATTATGCATAATACTATTTAAAATAATTAAATTTTCCTCTATTGTCATAAAATTATTTCGTTATTAATTTCAAAATTAAATTTTGTATTTTTTCAAAATTTGTTTCCAAATTTTTAAGTTTAAAAGCAACTAATACAAGATTTCAATTCTAGATTTGTATGTATTAGAATTCGAATTTTCAATTTCTAATCCTTTTAGACTTGATAGGCTTTTTAAAAATTACACTAATTTTTAAATATTTAAATAATAATAAGTTCAGTCTTTATATTGTGTCCTATTTATAAACCAGTTTTAGTTTTATATATATTTATGCATATTATTTTCAAAAAATTATTTCGTATAAATTGATTTTAAAACTAAATTTCTTACTTTTCAATATATGTTTCCAAATTTTTAAGTTTAAAAGTAATCGATTCAAGACTTCATTTCTAGATTTATATGTATTCTCGAATTTGAATATTCAATTT
Source organism: Caerostris extrusa (assembly GCA_021605095.1). Classification (NCBI taxonomy): domain Eukaryota; kingdom Metazoa; phylum Arthropoda; class Arachnida; order Araneae; family Araneidae; genus Caerostris; species Caerostris extrusa. The sequence continues at coordinate 21,009 of BPLR01006055.1, read as the reverse complement.
CTAATCTTTTCAGACCAGCTTTATGCCCCAGAAACTATGTCAATGATTATTTAATACATTAAGAAAAGTTAAAACTTTCTATTTACAAAAGAATTCGTGTGTGATTTGAAGTCCCAACAGATTTACAATATGATATATATAAAATCTTCCGGAGCCATCGGCCAGCTAGATATACTCTCATACATCACAAAAAAATTTTATTTGTTGAAACACTGATTCTTTTATTATTTAAGAATTATTTATTATTTTGAAGAATTAAATAACATTATTATTTAACAATTACTTATTATTTTGAAGAATTAAATAATATTATCAGTTAAGAATTAATTAATATTATTAGTTAAGAATTATTAATATTTTTTATAAAACGTTATTTAAATAATTTTTATGAAAATTCTGTTATTTATTTTAATGTTTCTGGATTAAATGAACAATAATCTTTCAAGCTTGTAGTAAAAAAAAATAATAAAATTTAATTTGTTTTCGAATACTTTTTTTTTTTTAGAATTTTTTTACTTAATATTACCAGTTAGTATAATTTGTGCAATAGAAGAGCACCAAAACTCCGTTCATCCAAATTTTGTTGGAGTCAAATCTAATAGATGTTATTAATATTGGTGCTATTTAATAGATTAAAATTCAATAATTTGATTGGGCTTTTTGTTATATATATTGCAAAGTCTTGAAAATAAATATCAAATTGCCGATCTTCAACTTTTGACAAGGAAGTAGTAGATTCTGTAGTACCAGAGTAACTCAAAATTACCACAGAATACTGTGGCTACCATACATCAAATAGAAAAAGTCATCGTTGAATTTTTTTATTCAATTCCTTCTATTAACTCACACTTTCCCTATATATATCTTGTTCAAATTTTCAATCGTTCATAAAATACTTTTTATTCGTCCACTCAAGTTTAAATACATTGTTTTGAACTTGTAGTGGATGGCACTGGATGTTATAACAGTTTTTCAAATATTAATTCAGTAATTAAATTTAATTAATTAATTTTAGTTTTTTTTTAGATTTAAGTTGCATGTATCTGGTAATAGATGGCGCCAGATAAAAAAAAAAAAAAAAAAATTTAAATTATTTGTAAGGGACTTTTCTACAATAGAGTGAAAAAAAAAAATTGACTTAAAATTTTTTTTTTTTTTTTTTTTTATGTTTTTCAGTATAGTTACTCTACGGTACAATGTTCCTAAGTCGAAGTTCATCCTTTTACTAACTTAAGCAAACCACAGGTATTCGATTGAGGAGGTACTTCCTTAAATTTTGCACAATGAAAGAGTTTTTATCTGAAAGCTATTTTCAAAGGCAAAAACAACTCTAATACTGTCATATTTGCGAATATGTATCTCCAGAATAAAACTTTTATGTCCAAGTGATATATCAGCTGCAAAATCACAGTTCAAAAATGTGCAGTTGCACGCTTTTCTATCATAAAAAAGACTCAAGCACCTTATAAACTAAATATCACAAAAATCAAACATTCAATACCTTTTTCTCATCAATGCAAAACGTGATATATGATATGTTTACTCGACAGAGCAACTGAGAACTAGAGGTTAAAAAAAAAGAGTAAAAAAAATCCTTGAATTTTTTCAAGGAGAAACCGAATTGCACCAAAGTAAGAAATACCCACGCAAAGTTTACTCTTTCTCTCCCGTATCCTGTTTTTTTTATATATATCCTGCATCCAGGGATTTGGCACGGGACTGCCCTTTTCACTCCTGAATCTGGGATCAGATATCATCCCTGATAAGCCCCAGCGCTGCGCCTTTGATCTATTTGCATATTCCACCCCGTTACCATGGTAACACCCTTTTCTCTCACAATCTAACGCCACATTTCGAGATATCGCGGGAATTCTTTGCCTCAAGAAGGAGTAGTAATTCCAAGTAAAAAAAACCGGAAATAATATATAAAAATTCATTTCGACATAGATATTGAGCTGTAGAATAAATTGTTAAGATTGTGCTCAAAGGGAGGAACAATACGTTATTTCCATTGTATGTTTCGGTTCTGTTTAATATTATTGTTTGAACAATAGGTTTGTCTGACGTCATAATAAATAACGTTTACTAAAGAAATTATTTATTTCGCTTCTACGCTAGATAGAATATAATGGAATGTTTAAATAAATATGGTCTGCAATAGATTTTAATTTTTTTTTTAAAAGTCAAGATTAATTATTTTTGAGTTTTAAATAACCGAAAATATTCATACTTTTTTTAAACGATTTCGCTCATGTAATGAAAAGGTTTCAACCATAAAAATAATTTAACGTCAAAAATGTTTGACGTGATGATTTTTAAATATTCTTCAACAAAGCAACTGACAACTAATCTTTAAAAAATTGAATAACATACATTTTAACTGAAAGAATTCAATTTCAAATTGTTAAAATTCTGTTATTTAGTTTACGTTTTGGAGTTAAGAAACAATAAACTTTCATGCTTGAGTAAAAAATCGAAATTACATTTGTTTTTCGGATACGTTTTTTATTTTCAATTTTTTTGCATGATATTACCAGGTAGCATAATTTGCACAATAGAACTCGAACAACAGTCAGTTCATCAGATTTTGTTGGAGAAAAACCAATTGTTATTAGTAATATTAATGCTATTTAATAGATTAAAATTCAATAAATTTCCTGTTTTTATTGTTATATATATTGCAAAAGTCTTGAAAATAAGCATCAAACTGCCGATCTTCAACTTTCTGTAGGGATGTAGTAGATTTAGTGATACCAAAAGTAAATCAACATTAACACAGAAGACGGTCTACAATACATCAAAGAGAAAAAGTCATCGTTTAATATTTTTTTAAGTATATTTACTGTAAGGTGCCATATTTCTAAATCAAAGTTCATCTCTTTTTACAGACTAACATAAATGCAAACTACAGGTATTCAACTAAGAAGATATTTCCTTAAATTTTTGCACGATGAAAGAGTTTTTATCTGAAAGCTATATTTCAAAAGGCAAAACAACTCTAATACTATCATATTTGCGTATATGTATCTCGAGGAAAAAAAAATTTTATGCTCCAAGTGATATATCAGCTGCTAAAATCTCAGTTCAAAATTTGCAGTTGCTCTCTTTCTCACATAAAAAAAAAAAAAAGAATCAAGCGCCTTATAAATTAAATATTACAAAATCAAACCTTCAATACCTTTTTCTCATACAAAACGTGATATATGATCAGATTTACTTGACAGAGCAACTCAGAACTAGAGGTTAAAAAGAACAGTAAAAAACTACTAACTTTAATTTTACTCACTAACATAAATGCAAACCTCACATATCCAAATGTAAGGGTATTTCCTTAAATTTTGCACAATGAAAAAGAACTTTTATCTAAAAGCTATTTTTCAAAGGCAAAACCACTCTAATACTATCATATCTGCGCATATATATATCTCCCGAAAAACTTTTATGCTCCAAGTGATATCAGCTGCAAAATCTCAGTTCAAAATTTGCAATTGCACGCTTATCCTACATAAAAAAAAGACTCAAGCACCTTATAAATAAATATCACAAAATCAAACATTCCATACCTTTTCTCATACAAAACGTGATATGATCAGGTTTACTTGACAAGAGCAACTGAAAACTGGAGGTTAAAAAAAAAGACTAAAAAAATCCTTCAATTATTTCTAGGTGAAAACCGAATTGTACCAAAGTAAGAAAAACCCACGCAAAGTTTACTCTTTTTCTCTCCCACATCCTGTTTTTATATATCCTGCATCCAGGGATTTGGCTCGGGACTGCCCTTTTCACTCCTGAATCCGGGATAAGATACCATCCCTGATAAGCCCCAGCGCTGCGCCTTTGATCTATTTGCATAATCCTCCCCGTTGCCATGGTAACACCCTTTTCTCACAATCTAACGCCAGTTTTCGAGATATCGCGGGAATTGTTCCTGCCCTCAAGAAGGAGTAATTCCAAGTAAAAAAAAACCGGAAATAATATATAAAAATTCATTTTTGACATAGATATTGAGCTTCAGAATAAATTGTTAAGATTGTGCTTAAAGGGGGATTTGCCGAACAATACGTTATTTCCAAGCCATTGTACGTTTTTCGGTTCTGTTTAATATTGTTTGAACAATAGCTGTGCCTGACGTCATAATAAATATCGTTTATTAAAGGAAATTATTTATTTCGCTTCTGCGCTAGAAGAAAATAATGGAATGTTTAAATAAATATGGTCTGCAATAGATTTTTAAATTTTTTTTATTGAAGTCAAGATTAATTATTTTTTGAAGTTTAAATAATGGAAAATATTCATAATCTTCAAATGATTTCGCTCATATAATGAAATGTTTTTAACCATGAAAATACTTTAACGTCAAAACCGATTTGACGTGATGATTTTTAAATATTCTTCAACAAAGGAACTGACAACTAGTATTTAAAAAAAAATTTAATAACATACATTTTAACAGAAAGTATTCCATTTGAAATATGGATATTATGTAGAATATAGATAATTATGCAGAACATTACTTAAAATAATTAATTTTCCATCCATCATCGTTAAATAATTTTCGAAATATGTCTAAAAATTTTTAAGTTTAAAAGTAACTGATTCACGACTTCAATTCTAGATTTGTATTTTTCTTTGAATTCAAATTTGAATTTCTAATCGTTTCAGATTCAATCGGCTTTAAAAACTGTATTAATATTTAAACATTTAAAAAACGTATTGTCAGTTTTTATAATGTGCCCTATATATAAACTAATTTTAATTTTATATTTGTTTATGTAGCTTTTATTACTGGCTTCAGAAATTGTTCTAATGTTTAAATATTTAAATAATAATAAGGTCATTTTTTTTTAATGTTTTTTAATGTTTATTTATAAATTAATTTTAGATTTATATTTGTTTACTACGTATATTATCTTTTATTCAATTCCTTCTATTAGCTCACACTCTCCTATATATAAATCTTGTTCAAATTTTCAATCGTTCATAAATGCTTTTTATTCATCCACTCAAGTTCAAATACATTTTTTTAACTTGTAGTGGATGACACGTGATGTTAATACAGTTTTTTTCAAATATTAATTCATTAATTAAATTTAATTAATTCATTTTAGTTTTTTTTAGATTTAAGTTGCATATATCTACCAATAGATGGCGTCAGATAAACTTAAAAAATGAATGAAAATGATTTATAATGGACTTTCTGCTATAGAGTGAAAAAAAAGAAAGTGGAATTGACTTTAAAAAGAATGTTTTTATATTACTTGTTATGTAAGAATCTAGATAATGTTATAAACGGTAATACTTTTAATTAAAGGAAATCCACAGGCACTTAAGTACCACTGTGTCCAAAAAGAAAGACCAGTTTTCAATTTAAATTTCTCGGGAAAGTGGTATTTCAATTTTTTTTTCTTTTTAGGTTGTTGACACTGTCCTTGACCTCTGTGTGAAATGTTACATCAAAATATTCATTAGTGCTTAAGTTACGCTTGGCTTTCTAAGATGCTAAAAAAACTGGATTCCTACGTTTTTTGAAATGCCGCTTCAATCGAATCAAAACGTTAGCTTTGTGAGACGCAAAACTGTTTCGGGCGATGAAATGCCAGAATTAATTGAGCAAAGAACTTGCATTAAATAATGTCTTGCGGAAATCTATAGAAATTTGCTGAAGGCATTCGGTGAGTATTACTATATCGGAAGGAAATGTTTTAAGAAGTGGTATAAACAGTACAAAGAAAGCAGAGAACGCGTTGAAGACGAAGAGCGCTCTGGTCCACCATCAACCTCAACCGACGAATATCACGTCCAAAAAATTAAAGATTTGTTGCTTGCAAACCATCGATTTACATTTAGAGACCTTGTTGATGATGTTGGAATATGAAAATTCCATCCATTCCATGTTTTGGGCTTCAAACGCGTCAAATCTCTATTGGTACCGAAAACACTGAATGCTCAGCTCACACTGCATCAATTCTTCGTGACTTTTTTCGCCAAAAATGAAACCCATATCTTTCCACAATCACCGTATTCAGACCGGGCGACTTCTGGCTATACCCTAAATTCAAAATATCATTCCGGAAATACCGTTTTGAGTCGATTGAAGAAATTCAACGTGAATCGGTGCGCTTTGAAGGCCATCCCTGCCGATGATTTTTTAAAATGCAGTGAAGATTGAAAAAAAAGTTGGCATAAGTGCATTGTGTCCGGATGGTTACTTCAAAGACGATGAAATAAATTTGGAAGAATAAATAAAGAGTTTTTGAAAAAAATTGATCTTACTTTTTGGGCATAGTAATATATTATTGGAAAAGTTATTGCATATTTATAAAATTATGATACAAGGATGCCCTTTTAAAATAGTAATAAGACAAAAATTATATTATTATATTTTTGAGGCAATTATTAATTGATATTCATTATTAAAAGGGATTCGTATGTATTAATAATAATCATATCAATGATTAAGATGGGGATAATAAATATGTAGGCCGGAATGCCTTTCCTTTCAACTCGAAGAGAAATAATGAGCCTACAGATGTCATACTTGAGGATGTTCCTTCGAAATTGTTATGTCAGAATGCTGCTTCAACGTAGCAAGCGCCTTAAAGATGCACCCTCAATAAAGCTGAATCTTCTAAAAATATATTGTTATAGTGGAGAATGGCATTCTATACTCTATCTGGCATTCGAGAACAGCAATCGTTTCATAGGCGTTCATAAAACCGAATCGTTTCATACAACATTTTCATACAATACAATACAATCGCTTCATACAACCTGTTCATAACACAATACAATCTTTTTCATAAAACATGTTCATACAATTCAAAATAATAACTTCATACAGCCGAATATTAAAATTTACACTCACTAAGCATACAACAATTCCAAATGATGATAATGCATTGGATAATTAATGATAATGACTTGGAATAATTAACTTGTATAATATCGTTTATTAATATTGTAAATCTTAGTGTTCAATTTATGTGCAAAAATAAATATTTTGATTTCACAATTTATCTATGTAAAGAGTGTCATTAATAAAACATTATTAATTATTTTAACCAAAATCTTACTCATACAGGTGTCAAATTCATAAATGAAACACAAATTATCGTATTTTCTTACAAAATTTCATAATAATTTCCCATACAAAGCATTCGTGTCAACTCATGACACCAATCTTCATTGACAGTATTTTGCCGTGAGATAACCACTTTCCACGCCATTATCAATCTCGAGACCTACATACATATGCCATTATCTTTTTCGTACAAAAAAACAACGAAGCGTTTGATTATATTTGTCCCAAAGGGTTTCTGTAACGGGTGGTATAACGTACAACACATTTCATAATAGCTGTTTTAGGTAAACATCTCTGCATGACACAAAATTCGTCTTTACCATTTAAAAGGAAAAACAACAACACTCTTTTGCCACAAGCGGGGAAACATGCCGAGCGAAAATAACCTTTCGCGTGATCTGGATCCGTTAGAGAGAGAAACCTTATCCGGTTTATTTCCCTCTTTTTAGAGGAAAGTGTCTGGGAAAGATTTGTATCTTTATTTATCATCTGTACTTGCAGGAAGAAGAAGTTTTGATTCGAATCAAACAGAGGAAAGTGAGTAATGAGGTACACAAACATTTTGTTTGTTGTTTTCAGGATAAACACATACAATGGAATAAAATTTATCGCTGAAAAAATGATTTGATTTGTACATATTTCATTCTGTTCAACTGCTATTCAGTTGAAACCTCATTTAATTTAATAAAATTTAACATGTGATTGAAAATATGTTTTATATTATAAGCATATAAACAAATATCATTCATATTACAAACATTTAAAAGACCAGATTTAAAAATATAAAAAATTATGTATTATCTCAATATTAAATTACTCTAGAACATATATATAAAATATTTTCATCACAATTATTAATTTAAAAAAAAAAAATTTTTTTTTTTTGTTCTAATGCAGCTGGCGAATTTAGATAATTGTCTTCGATGCCTTAAGGCAAATTGCTACACATCGTTGTTACTCACTTAGCACCTCAAGGTACGTTTTAGTTCGAAGATGCTACGGACGCGGAGTAACAATACCTGCGCAACGTTCAACGATCCTGTAAGACCGGGAACTACGGTTTAAAGTGGATTCCGAACCACACAAACATCCATGGCACAGCGGGTCACGAACTCGAAAAAAAGTGGTACCGAGCGTCAGAGCGCCAGCCACTGGCCATTCAGGCCCTGTTGGCTTGGAGAATGTTTTCCGTTTAATTGGAAGAGAAATATTCGATCCCCCTATGCCATACTTGAGGCTGTTACTTCAAAATTGTGGTGTCAGACTGCTGTTGCAAGGTATGCAAAGCTCCCTAAAGATGTCCCTCTGGGTAAGCTGAATTTAAGGCAAATATATTGTTACTGTGGATAAAAGGGCATTCTGTAATTATACCAGTCATTCGAAAAACAACAATAGTTTCATAGGTAACAATTTATCTATGTGAAGAAAGTCATTAATAAAAAAATATTAATTATTTTAACCAGAATTCTTACTCATAAACAATTCATAAATAACATACAAATTATCAAATTATCTTAAGAAAAATAATAATAATTCTCTTGTCGTAATAATATCCCATACAAGCATTCGTTCAAACTCATGACACCATTCTTACCAAGAAAAGCATATTGCCGTGAGATAACCACTTTCCACGCCATTATCAATCTCCAGACCTACATACATTATGCCATTATCGTTTTAGTACAAAACAACAACGAAGCATTTGATTATATTTGTCCCAAAAGGTGTAACGTTACACACACACTTCGTAATAGCTGATTTTGGTAAACATATCTGCATGGCACAAAATTCTTTTGTCTCTTACCATTTAAAAAGGGAAAACAACAACACTCATTTGCCTCAAGTGGGAAAAATACCGAGCGAAAATAATCTTTTCATGCGTGATCTGGATCCGTTAAGAGAGAATCTATCCGGTTTATTTCCTTCTTTTTTGGTAGGCAGTATCTGGAAAGATTTATATCTTTATGTATCATCTGTACTTGCAGGAAAAAAGTTTTGGTTTGGAATCAAACATAGAAAAGTGAGTAATGATGTGCACAAAGATTTTTGTTTGTTGCTCTCAAGATAAACAAACGCAATGGAATAAAATTTATCGAAGGGAAAATAATATGATTTGTACATATTTCATTCTATTCAACTGTTATTCAGTTAAAATACAAGTTAATAAAATCTAGATTGGAAAATATATTTCAGTTCTTTTTATTTTAAAGTTTAGAAATTTGTATAAATCATAATGCATATCAAGAAGTAAAATTAAAAATTAATTTATCATTTTTAATAAATTTAATTTAAAATGTGGTAAAAATAAAAATAAAAAAAAAACTAATATTTCTATAAATTGAAAAGAATGAAAAATATATAACTTATTAGTGGGTAGAAGAAAATTAGATTAAAAGAAGACAACGTATTACAAACAATTAGAGAGCCAACGTTAGAACATAAAAATAAAAAGCCTTATTTTGTATTTTCTCAATATTGTAAAATTTACTCTAAAATTTATATAAAATATTTTAATAACTACTATTAATTAACAATTAATTAAAATATATAAAACATAAAATTTAAGTTTTCTTATAAAAACTTATAAACTTAATCATTATTTTGTAACAATATATTATAGTTATTAAATATAATTTAAATCTACAGGTGGATATCAAAATAATGGAAACACCCTAGAGTCATAAGGAATCCTTTACTAATTTGTCATGTAGGACCACCTTTTTGCATGTAATGCAGCATGGATTTGCCTGGGAATTGAATCTTACAAATACCAGAACAGTAATTAGAAGAATATTGAACCATTTCTTCTTGAGATATTATGAAAGTTTCGGGAGAGATGCCAGTGGAGGGATATCGATTCCAGATGGATCGCCGCTCTAAAATAGACCATAACGATTCGGATGATATTGATGTCGAGGAGTGTGTTGGCCAAGATAGATGTTTCACTTCATTCTTGTGTTCATCAAACAATGATTCGGCAGGTCCCGCTTTATGAATAAAGGGAGCAATATCATCCTGGAAAATTCCATTTCTGCAAACAAAAAGTTTCCAACCTAGGATATTGAACAGGGTCACCAAAAATTTCTCTTTTTGAGCTTTTACACTGTGATCTTTCCTTCAGAGTTATGATCAGGCCAGCAGAAAACCATGACGATGGCTGGATATACCATGATAGATGCTCTCGCAGTTGGAAGAAGACAATCACGAACAAGTGCTGGTGTCCTCCAAACAAGAACCCCATTCTGTTGTAAGGAAAAGTGTGAAGGATGATTCGTTTCATCCACGTCATCTTTCATATCAATGCGACCCGGTTTTTGTGGTTGTGACACTACTGTAGAAGAGGTTTAGCATAACAGATGTGATAAGGGGTTGGGAATTGCTGCTCTGTCGTAAATGTCCTGCTTATGAAGGTGCCTCTAACTGCAATTAGTGACACTGAGAATTCATATGCTGATTGATCGCTGCAGTCACTTTGGCTGCTGTTGTTTTCTTTTTAGACATTACAATCGCTTTCATACCCGTCGGCCTCTTTCACACAGGCTCTCCCTTCCGTCCACGCCTAAAAAAGCTGGGAGGTTTCAGTCACAGTTGTTCCCACTAGCCGGGCTCCTACGATTCCGGCCTCTTTGAAAGTCTGTGAGTTCTGACATTTCATGGTTTTGACAAAAATCCAAGACTTATACAACTTCACTAAAGCTACCTCATATTATCATGATATATATTTTTCTATATTAAAAAAAATGGTAGATAAGATTACATTTCAATGCTTAAGAACCGCATTCTTTAAATGTCACTTATATTCACAGGCATTTCCATTATTTTGATAACCACCTATATAAAGTATTTTATCCTTTCTAAAGTACCAATAATATAAATTTCTATTTTTTTTTGTCTTTGATGTTGATAAAAGTGATATTAAAATCTTTAATCAAATAATTATATTACTTATAAATTTGGCACTTCATTAAAAAAATAATATATTCAATCTTCTTTTCAATTAGTTCAAAACCTTAGTGTCGTTATAGAAATAATTATTTACATGCATTTTCTTTTATATAATATGAATAAATGTAGATAGTATCTTGGAATAAAATACGTATTTCAAAATTTTGAAACATATTTTTTTATGTATTTACTTGCATTGATGTTTTAAAACTATTGAAATTCATTCATCATCAAAAGGGTCTGAAAAAGAAGTTCTCTAACACCCATATCAAAAAATGGAGGCTATTTTTATGTAGAAATAATGGGTTTTTCCAACACCAACAGAAATTTTCGTACTTGTAATAAAAAAGAGAAAATATTTTGCACAGAAAAATAGATAATACGTTTTAAATCTATTTATGTACCATCTACATTTTTTTCGATTTATTCTTTCGTAGTTTATGGATTTACGATCTTCAAACTTTTGTTTTTAATTAAGAGTTTTTGCTGTATATAAACAACTCGCTTGGTTATATATTTTTGTGATGAAATTGTAGTTATAATATGTTTTTTTCTCTCTCTTTAATAATATAGTTAATTTAAACTATGATTTTGCTTTAAAAATAAATGAGAGAAAATAATATGATAAAAATATATCTCATTTATGATTTCTTCGAATCAGCTAGCTTTACGGAAATTACCATTAACTTTTCTAGTTTTACGTGATTTTTAACTGACCAAAATTATCAATAACAAATGAAAATGGTTTAGTTACAATTAAAAAATATTTGTAATTTTTATAAGACTTTTATCAACTACATTTATTTCTTCCAGACGTTTCAAAATGATGAAATAACTACTAAATAAAATTACACGAAAACTATATTGATACAAGTCTTTTTTTTTTTTTTTTTAAAGCAAGTAATAATACATTTTTTTAAATTTTTCAATGGGGGAAAATGGCGAAAATGGTCATTAGCTTTTGAGTTTTAAACGATTTTACGGGAAGCAAAATTGTAAATAACAAATGAAGTTCGATTTAATTATAATCAAAAAATTATTTAATTTTTTTATCACAGTATGCAAACATCTACTAAATTTAATTTTTTCAAACCGTTTCAAAACTAGGAAATGACTAATAAATAATTAATTACACGAAAACTATATTGATACAAGTCTTTTTTAAAAAACAAGTAATAATGCATTTTTTAAATTTTTCAATTTGAAATTGGCGAAAACTCATCATTAGTTTTTGAGTTTTAATCGATTTTACGAAAACAAAATTGTAAAATAACAAATGAAGTTCGATTTAGTTATAATTAAAAATTATAGTAATTTTTTTTTTTTATCACAGTATGGCAAACATCTACTAAATTTAATTTTTTCAAAACGTTTCAAAATTAGGAAATGACTAATAAATAATTAATTACACGAAAACTATATTGATACAAGTCTTTTTAAAGCAAGTAATAATACATTTTTTTAAATTTTTTTCAATGTGAAATTGGCGAAAAATTGTCATTAGCTTTTTGAGTTTTTAATCGATTTTACGAAGCAAAATTGTAAATAACAAATGAAGAAATTGTAGATAACAATGTAAGATTCAGTTATAATTAAAAAATTATGGTAATTTTTATCATCAGTATGGCAAACATTTACTAAATTTAATTTTTTTCAAAACGTTTCAAATTAGGAAATGACTAATAAATAATTCATTACACGAAAACTGCATTGATAGTATTTTTTAAAAAGCAATTTTTGAATAATAAGCAAGAAATAACACAATTTTTGAATTTTTTTCCACTTGATATTGACAAAAATTGTCGTTAGCTTCTTGAGTTTAAAAATGATTTTAACTAAGCCAAATTACTAATAATAAATAAGATTAGATTTAGTTATAATTAAAAAAAAAAATTATTGCAATTTTTGCATGCCATGTACAAGTATTACATTTTATTTTTTTTCAAAACGTACCTAAAAACTCAAACGTGACTAATAAATAATTTATTATAAGATATAACAGTATTGATACCCAAATATTTTTTAAAAGCAAGAAATAAATATAATTTTCGAATTTTGTCATGTGAAATTGACGAAAATTGTCATTAGCTTTTTGGTTTTCAGTGATTTTTTAACGAAGCAAAATTATTAATAATAAATAAAGTTTGATTTAGCTATAATTAAAAAAATATATATTGTAATTTTTATATAACGTATATCTACTACAATTTATTTTCAAAACGTTTCAAAATAATGAAAAAATAATAAATAATTTATTATACGAAAATAATATTGATGCAAGCCTTTTTAAAAGCAATAAATAATACAATTTTTGAATTTTTTTATCAACGGGAAAACTAATATCTGCCTAAATTCTTCTTTTAAGCTCAATTTCTGTTGGTAGTTATGAAAATTATTGTCAAGAAAAATATTTGTTATAGAATGAAAAACCAGATTTGATATAATTAAAAAAATGTAAATTCTTGTTATGAAATACATCAATACATTTTATTTTTCAAAAAATTTTCAAAATAATGAAATGACTTATAAATAATTTATTGTACGAAAACAGTATTTGATACAAGATATCTTTCTTAAAAAAGAAGAAAATACATTTGTTGAATGCTTTATCAATATAATATCGATAAAAATATCTGCCTACATTCATCGTTTAATAGCAATTTTTATTGGTAATAATAATAAATATTGTTAAGATAATGTTTGCTATAGAATGAAGTTAGATTTAGTTATAAATAAAAATATATTGTATTTTTGATATGACATATATCAACAGCATTTTATATTTTCAAAGCTTTATAAAATGATGAAAATGACTACTAAATAATTTATTATACAATAATAGTATCGATAAGTTTTCTTTTAAAGCAAAAATAGTACAATTTTTGATTTTTTTATCAATGGGTAAGATTATAAACTAATATCTGTCTAAATTTATCTTTTAATCACATTTTTTATATGGAAAATAACGTTAAAGAAATGATTATATGTAAATGATGGACAGTTGAAAAAAAAACTAAATAAAAATAGACACACGATAAATAATTAAAAAAATATATTTAAAATATGATACATGAAAAATATGAATACATGAAAAATATATTTAAAAATATATACAAAGTCATAAAAATTCAAATAAATAAAATAAATAGAAAAATATGCACAAGATTCACGAAATTAAATTAAAAATATCAAATTCATTACCACCAACAAAAGAATAATCATTTTATTTCATTTTATATACTTTTCTCAATAATAATATGCCAAAATTATTTATAATTTTCCTCATTCTGACTAGTATTATTAAAGAAAAACATTAACTAACTACAACTTTTGCGTATATATTTTAAAAAACATATTTTGAAGTATTAATTTTATGATTTCCTAGAACCAATTTTTTAAAAGAAAATCTTTTTTCGTATACGATAAAAAGATATACGCTAAAGTAAACGAAAGCAAACAACACGCGAATGTCATAGGGAACAGTTCATTTTATCAAAGCCATGATAAAAATGGTAGTTCGCTTGGCTAATGAATTAAATAGGAGAATAATTACTGAAAATAAAACACATTTTCGTTCAAATATTTTTATTTTTATACATAAAATGGCAGAAGAATTATTGCTTCATTGTCTCCCATTGCATTTTAAAGTAAAAAAAATTATAACTCCTATCTTCAATAATTCTATTTTCTTCTTATATATAATGAAAAACAAAAGGAATAAAAGAACAGAAACTTTTCAGTTACACTTTTTTATACACCTAAAGGCAAAAAATATCCATCTCAGCATCTTGGATGTCCATAATATTTTTTTTCTTTCTTTTTTTTTCAACTCTGAACTAGATAAAACGTTTGCATGTTCTTCATTAGAATGAAGTAGAAGCGTGGAAAATAAAAACTGTTCCCGCGCTTAGCTGGCATTTAATGAGATTAATAAGCATAAAAAAAGGGAACTTGTTTCGGCAAATAGGTACAATTGAAATTTCCTGTAGGAGAGACATTCTGTACGATTCAATTAATTGATTACATTTGTGCCCATGCAGCACGTCTTTTTGTACTTGGGAAAGCACACAACTGCTAAAAGAAGTCTTCCTCAAAGAGTGTTGAGAACATGTTTTTAGAGGAATTGCCAGCATTCGATTCTTATTTGAGAATAGAATGGAAGGAAGATTTATCGCTAGAAGGGAGAAGTTAAGAAAAATACTATGAGTAGTATTTTTAGAGCCCTTTTGAGAGGTTTCATGTTTTTTTATTTAATTTATAAGTTCCAAAAAGTTGTACTTTGAAAAGAGATTGGATTCAGATGAGGAATTCTCAGAATGAAAATTGCCATATTTTTGAAAGATGTCTTTAAAATAGATTGTTCATGTCTTAAAAGTTAAATTATAGGATTTTTCAGAATTATATTTCTAACATTTTGCATTCTCCTTTCTTTTAAATATTAACGCTTGGATTAAAAGTAGTACAAAAAAATATTTTTGGTACGCATAGTCATTTGGTTCATGCAGATATGCATTTGTAACTACCAGTATGGTTATGAATCCTTTTGAGTGAAATCAATTAATTTATATAAAAAAAATATTTTCTGAATAGTTTTAATTAAATCGAATAATTATAATGTGAAATAACTATAACTATTAATGTGATTAGTTAATAGTTATTAATGAAATCTATAAACTAATATCGGCCTAAATTCATCCTTTAATCACAATTTTTTTTTTTTTTTGGTAAGATTAAAAAATATTGCTAAGACAATGTTTACTGTAAGAACAAATGCAAATGATGCTTAAATGAAAAAAAATGCATACAAATATATAAAGAAAAATAATTAAAAAAAAGAAATAACAATGTACACAAAATAAATACAAATATATACATGTAAAAATATATTAAAAAATATATACAAATTATAAAAATTCAAATAAATAAAAATAAATAGAAAAAATATAAAAATAAAAATCTATACAAGAATTACTAAATTAATTAAAAAATATAAAAATTCATTACAATCAAGAAAAAAATAATCATTTTTTTTTTCATTTTACTCTACTTTCATCAAGGAGACTGAAAAGCCGAGTGTTTAGCGCTCTGGCGCTCGGTGCCACAGGTTTTCGGAGTTCGGGACCCGGCGGTACCATGGTTGTTTGTAGTGGTTCGGAATCCACTTTAAAAAGTAGGTCCCGGTCCTAATAGGATCGTAGAGCGTTGCAGGGGCATTACTACTGAACGCCCGTGGCCATCTTCAAGATACACGCGCCCCTGGGTAATGTAAGTGAGTAACGTCTGTTGCAGCGCTTACCTTAAGGCATCAAGACCAAGCTGTCTAAGTGTTTGCCAGCTGCATTAGAAAGGAAAAAAAGAAAAATATATATACTTTCATGAAGGATCATATCACATTATTTATACATTTTCTGGTTAATATTATTAAAGAAAAATTTATCAATAATTATAACTTTTTACCATAAATTTTTAAAAAATATTTTGCAGTATTATTTCTATTCATAAGTCAATTTTTTAAAGTAAAAATCTTTTTAATGTATAAATAACACGTGAATGTCATAACGTGGAAATGTTCATTTTATCTTGCCAAGATAAAAATGGTAGTTCACGGCTAATTAATTAAATAGAATAATTACAGCAGACAATAAGCAGATTTTCATTCAATTTTTTAAAATTTTTATACTTAAAATGGCAGTACGAATTTATTGCTTAGTTGTCTTCCATTGCATTTTAATGTGAAAAAAAATTATACCTCACATCTTCAATAATTCTATTTCCTTCATATATACAATGAAAAAAAAAAATATAAAAGAACAAGAAGTTTTCAGTTAAACTTTTTTTTTTTTTATGCGCCTAAAGTCAAAAATACCCATCTCCAGCATTTTGGATGTCCTATTTTTTTCTTTTTTTCGCAGATAAAACGTTTTCCATGTTCTCTTCATTAGAATAAAGTAGAAGCGTAGCAAAAATAAAAAATCAGTTCACGCGCTAGCTGGCATTTAACGAGATTAATAAGCATAAAAAGTGAACTTGCTTTCGGCAAATCGGTACAAATTGAATTTCCAGTAGGAAACATTCTGTACGATCTCGTTTAATTGATTACATTTGTGCCTGTAGCTTGGGAAATTACACAACTGCTGAAAGAAATCTTCCTCAAATTGTGTTGAGAATGTTTTAGAGGTAATGCCAGCATTCGATTCTTATTTCGGAACAGAATGGAAGGAAGAATTACAGCTGGAATTGAAAAGTTGGAAACAATTATGAGTACTTTTAGAGCAATTTTGAGAGATGTTTCTGTGTTTCTTATTTAATTTATAAGTTCCAAAGGTTGCACTACAAAGAATTTGGATTCAGATGGGGAATTCTCAAAATGAAGAAATGCCATATTTTAAAAGATGTCTTTAAAATGGATTGTTAACGGCTTAAAAAGTTAAAGTATTGGATTTTGAAGCATTTTATTTCTTATTTTTTGCATTCTTTTTTTTGCTTTAAATATTAACGATTGGATAAAAAAATAGTAATTTTTGGTATGCATAGACATTTGTTTCATGCAAATATGTATTTGTTGATAGCAGTTGGGGTATGAAGCCTTTTGAAAAATAATTTGTGAAATAAATTATATTAATATAAAAATAAAATTTTTTAGAATAGTTTTAATTAATTTAGTTCATTCTAAAGACTAATTTATGTATAGACGAGAAATATTGAAAATAATAACATCCATTTTTTTTAATTTTAACAATTAACGGCTTTGCCCCACCATGGTAGGGGCAAGTCAGTTTGATTACTGACAGTTTTCGAGACAAGCTTGCTGGAGATATCGATGTTTTTTTACAGTGTAGGGCTGCCACTCACTCAACAGTTACGTTTTGTGCAATGAAAGTTGTGATACCATCTTTTGGAATGTTTAGTTTATCACAGTTGGTGCCTGACGGTCAAATGACATGTTCTTATTTACCCAGTAAATTATTTCTTAAAAGATTTATGGGTTTCCATTTGGGATGATAAAGGTTTCACTAGGGTTTTAAATTATTTTGAGCATAAGGCAGGTCAATTAAAAGAAAGGATGTACTAGTGTTTTTTATTTGCTCAGTAAATTTTTCCCTAGATGGCTTTCAGGGTTTTCATTTGAGTTCATCTGCATTTCATTTTGTTTTGAGCATGAAGTAGATCTTGTAGAAAAACGATGCGTAAGTGTTTCTGCATTTTTCTCAATAAATTATTTGTTAAAAGATTTATAGATTTGCATTTGCGTTCATATTTGTTTTGAATAAAAAGGAAGGTCAATTAGAGCAAGAATGCACTAGTGTTTTCATTTCCTTAATAAGTTTTTTCTTAGAAGAGTTTTAGGGTTTTTATTAAGGTTTCAATTTGTTTCTGATCATGAAGTAGGTCATGTAGAAAAAGGATGTATTAGTTTATCTCATTTGCTGAGTAAATTATTCCTTAGAAGATTTATAAGTCTTCATTTGACTAACCCTTTACCATATGATAAAGTGTAACATATTTTAAAACGAGACGAATAACAAAAATGAGCTGACATCCAGTAGCGCAAGATTATGTATTTTCAAGGAAATAATATTGTTCAAGCAAGGATTTTGAGTCGTTTCTATTTGCAAATTTTTTCCTATTTATGAATTTAAAAGATCTATATGCAAATTGTATTCAAATAAGCTGCTCATAAAATATAGAGTAACAGTACAAAATTTGAAAATTTAATCTATGAAACAATTTACAGATTTTAAAATTAAGCATGCATCATTTCTTCCCTTTTCATGCTGCCTTTCTCTTTCATTCCATACATTCTTCTTGAAGATTAATAACAAGTTGTACAGAAAGAAAAGTCAAATTTTTTTAAGTTTAACAACCGCTTGAATAACTCGTGAATTCGGTGTTTTAAAGAAATCAGCGCGCGATTACTAAAAATAAGTGACGGAAAAAGAGCATTGATTTAATATGTCATGATTGGCCATTTCACAATAGATGAATCGAAACTACGGGAAAACCCATGATCCACACCCCTCTTCTTTAAAATTCAGACTCTCGGTATGAATTCTCCACATTTCTCAAAATGCCATGCAAATGGTATCTGTGAAAGCTCCAAATTTGGAAAAGTCTGCTTCTGCCTCGAAACGGAATGGGTTTCATCATTATTTAAAGAACTGGGTCACCAGTATCGTTTATGATGATAAAATATTGTATGACGATTATTTTTCTACCTGAGCTACATCGATGCGTTTTTTTTAATTTATAAGTGTTTTATGTATAATGGAGCTAAGTTATGTAGAATTTTGTTATCTAGAATTACAAAGGATATTGTATTTTTATAATATTATTGTAATTAAGTATAGAAAAATTAAATAAAAGCAGTGTTTGCTACAAAGCAATGTTTGCTATTACTTTTCTTTTCACATTTTTTCTTAATTTTTAATATTTTATTATTATTATTTTAAAATGGATTAAAATTTATGTATTATTTGTTGTTGCTATAAATATTGAATTTAACAATCTCATTCCAAAATGTCCTACTTATTCAAATACAAAACAGAGAAAAAAAGTTTTTTTTAATGCAGTTAATTAGAATTATTTTTTAATAATATCTTTAAAAAAATCTACATTATGTATAAAGTTTATTCATAATAATTATTATGTAAGGATTAAATATTAGTAAATTAAAAAAATAGTAACATATGAAGTATCACAAAAGGAAATAAAAACATAGCTATAAAATGTTGTAATATTTTAAATATTTTCGGTAACATTTTTAAGAATGTTATTATAATCCTAGTTCTCCGCTTACCAGTATATCCTCCCATGGGTATACTTATATCAAATGAACCAATACAAATAATCAATTTTACCTGACAAAAATTGAATTTTCATATATTTGTCGTTTGTTTTGAGAAATTAAAAAATAAATTTAAAAATTAATCCTGACTCCAAACACATGAACACTATACCAACATATAACAAATTATTTTGCTCTCAAAAGGAAAATCTGTAATGAATAATAAAAAAAAAAAAAAAGACCCATCAAAATAGAAAATTGAAAAATTGTTATCTGTTGTTACATTTAAAGAGATATTAAAAAAAAGGATCATAAGAGTCACCAAAAATTCGCATCCACAATAATAACATAAAAAATTGTTATTTGCACAATAAAAAACGAATAATAGAAACAGATTGATTGCGTGAATATCTCCGTTATATTTCTTACCTATTGTTGCAGATTCTTTTGAAAACTGCGTTCAAAGAAGGAAAAAACATTTCTTTCTTTCAATAAATAGATGTTTTCAGTTTTTTTATTGATGTTAATTACACTCTTGTAACATTATTCAAGCAATTATACATCTCAAATCTTGAAAAGAAAAAAAGTAATTCAATATATACAGTGTTTTGAATTTTTTTTTAATTCACTTAGATTATACGTGTAATATTGTTCAAGAAATTGTATATCTGAGTTTTATATGTGTAAATGATAGCTAACTTATTCGTAAAAATGTCATCATTTGATTCATAATAAATTCTATTTTTCATGATATAAATAAATGCCATGTAAAAATTAGTTAGTGACAAAAATATC
Organism: Caerostris extrusa; assembly: GCA_021605095.1. NCBI lineage: Eukaryota > Metazoa > Arthropoda > Arachnida > Araneae > Araneidae > Caerostris > Caerostris extrusa. The sequence goes on along the minus strand of BPLR01006055.1, from coordinate 403 downwards.
AAGATTATTTTACTTATTTTTATGGATAAATAATTATAACATGGATGTTTTTATTAATATAATGATGTTATCCACAGTATGTTCCTCTCAGAATGGGAATAATTATCTTATTCATATTTTAAATTAGAACAACTAAAAACTCAAATTCAACGAATTGATTATGAAATTGAAGCTTTCTTCGTCACTTAATAAATAACATTAATAATAAGTACATTATCAAACCTGGTAGCAAACAATGAACTGCTCAAAACCATTTTCAATCATGAATGACTTTAGCAGCATTCATGCCACAGTTTTATAAAATTGTTAATCTTATGTGTTCTAAACTATTTCAGTTCAACTAATTAGCAAACTGAAGGGTCTGAAATTGCCGAGTGCCTAGAGCTCCGGCGCTCGTGCCATA